>PVLA01007826.1:0-98630 GCA_004027455.1 Hydrochoerus hydrochaeris
GCTTTTAATATTCTGTTCTTGTGATGGATTTCTGGGATCCTGATTATTATATGTCTGGGTGTAGATCTGTTTGGGTTGTAGCTGGCTGGAGTTCTATATGCCTCATTTATCTGAACTTCACTTCCGTTACCTATGTTTGGGAAGTTTTCCTTAATTATTTCTGAGAATAAACACTTTATTTCATTTGTATTTGTTGCTGCATCTTCATTCACATATTTTATTCTTAGGTTATAAATCCTCTTGTCATCTTCTAGCCTTTGTATCATTGCTTCCTGGTTCCTTGTTATTTTTAAGCGATCCTTCCTTTCACGATCATACTTTGCAAATCTATCTTTAAGTTTTGAAAGTTTGTCTTTAGTTTCTGTTAAAAGGTTTTGCCAGGTTTCAATGGAGTTTTTAATTTCCTGATATTCTCTTTGGATCTGTTTCATATATTCTAGGTTTTGTTTATATTCTTCATCAAAGGCTTCTCTCCTTTGTCTGGGTTCCTCTATTCTTTCATTTGTGTCTACTTAAGGATTACCCAGGACTTCTTTTATTAATCTTCTTATATCTTGCTTCACCTGAGTTAGAATTTCAGATTTAAATTCGACGATGAGGTCATGGATGTATTTCTTTATTTCTGATGAGGCTGTCTCTGACATTACAGGTTTGCTGCTCTCAACCTCCTCTGCATTTACCTCTGTTGAACTCACTTTCCCTGTTTCTGAAGTTGGGGACCTTTTGCTCTTTCTCTGTCTTGTCATGTTCTCAGCCCCCTTCAGATGGGTGGGTGGTGGAGGTCTCTGGGCCTTTCATTTTGCTTACAGTTTTTCTGCAGTGCACTTGCTAGGGAAGTACCGCCTCTCAGTCTGCAGTGGATCTGTGAGTTGCAGGCTGAGAGCTGGCTCCTCCCCCTATGCCAGTCAACCAGTTTATGCTTCAACAGGTTTGTGTGTTCCCTGGGGATGCCACTGGCCCAGGAAAGCCTCACCACTGGCCCAGGAAAGCCTCGTCCCTGGCTATTGGGTTTCAACCAGGGGCGTGGCCCAGCCCAAGCAGATCCAACCAATCTGCTTTGGACTAGGAATCATTAGCAGAAGTTGCCTAGGGCCCCAATTCAAGCCAGCCCTGCCCAACTCCAAAATGTCGCCTAGCCAGTCCTCCTGGTTTGGGGATTCCAGTTCCTGTCACTCACCAAAGTTCACACAGCTCGACTGGCTGTTTCCAGTCCCTGTCTCCGGGCCTCCCCCAGCCAAGGGTCTGGAGCTCACCAACTCCAGCTCTCGGCAGGGCCATGACCTCAGCTCGATCGTGGTCACCTGAATTTAAGATGTGCCAGTACAGTGATTGGGGCTTGCCCAGTTCCAGCCCTCTGTCCATGCTTCTTTTTCTTCTTTCTTTTTTTTTTCTTTTTCTTTTTCCTCAGTTTCTTCCTGGGTCGTGAGAATTCCTCTCCTTTTGTTTGGCTTTCTCTATTTTGCCAGATTCTAGCATCTGAGTTGTTTTTATTTTTTTTTTTTTCTCAGAGAAGCTCTCTTACAGTGCCACCACTCAGTCAGCCATCTTGCAATCCCAATCCTGGTATTTTTTTTTTCTCTCTCTAGAATGTCCTTCAGCATTCTCTGTAGGGTTGGATTGGTGGTCACAAATTCACCCAGTTCCTCTTTGTCATGGAAACGTCTTGTTTCTCCATTAATTTCTAGTGACAGTTTTGCAGGATACATCAATCTGGGCTGGAGGTTATTTTCTTTCAGGGCTTGGAAGACTTTGCTTCAAGCTCCACTTGATCTGATGGTCTGTGTCGAGAAGTCAGCCATGGTCCTGATGGGCTTACCTTTATAGGTAATCTGTTTCTTTTCTCTGATGGCATTTAATATTCTGTTTTTATATTGAATTTCTGGTATCTTGATTATGTCTGAGTGTAGATCTGTTTTGGTTGTAGGTGGCTAGAGTTGTGTATGTCTCACATAGCCAAATGTTATTTTCTTTTCCCATGCTTGGGAAGTTTTCCTTAATTATTTCCATGAATAGCCTTTGTAATTTGCCTGTATGTATCCTGCTTCTTCATTCACATATCTTATTCTTAAACTGTAGATTCTCTTGTCATCTTCTAGCCTTTGTATTGTTACTGCCTGTTTCCTTGTTATTTTTAAGAGATCTTTCCTTTCATGATCACACATTGAAAACTTGTCTTCCAGTTTTGATAGTCTATCCTTAGTTTCTTCTAAGGTGTTTTGCCAGCTTTCAATGGAGTTTTTAATTTCCTGGTAGTCTCTTTGAATCTGCTTCATGTATTCTATATTTTCTTTATATTCTTTATTGAATGTTTCTCTCCTTTCTTGTGTTCCTCCCTTCTTTCATCTGTATCTTTCTGAGAGATGCTTCCTGAGAGCATTTCTTTTATTACTCTACTCATATGCTGCTTTACCTGATTTAATATTTCAGTTTTGAGCTCATCTACAAGGTTCTGAAGGTATCTCTTAATGTCCATTGAAGCCATGTCTGATGTTGTGTGTTTGTGGCCCTCAGTCTCCCTTGTTTTTCCCTCTCCTGGATCAGTGCTCTCAGGGTTCTGGGCTGGGGGCCTCCTCCTGCCTCTCTCTCCTGTTATAACCCTGGCTTCCTCCACACAGATTACAGTGCAGGTCCCAGCCCCCCTCCCTGTTGGTCAAGCTTCCGTTGAAGCATGCTGGTGAGGGACCTCTGCCCTCTCCTGACTGCTCTTATCACTGAGGTATAAGCAGCAGCTGTGTATGCCTGCCCCTCCCCACTGGGTCAGCCAAACTTCAGGGGCCTTCACTCAGCTAGTGTGTGCTAGGTGCAGGGAATCATTTTGGGATGGCTCATTGGGTCCCAGCCACTGGTGTGGCCCAGTCCAAGCAAATCCCACAAATCTGCTCTGGGGAGGGAGCAACCAACTGAAGTCACTGTCACTTCCAGTTCAGGCTCTTCCTGCCTGATTCCAACATGTCGCCCATTTGGTCACACCCTTCCTGTGTGGGGGGGTCTCATTCCCAGCACTGACCATGGATTAATGAAGGTCCCTTCACCATTTCCGCTCTCTGTTGGGTTCACCAACCCTCGACTTCAGCACTACTGTGCTTCATGTGAGTGGTGGCAGGAATGAGTTTGAGCAGCTCTGTCTGCCAGCGAGGATTCATGCTGGTGCAAATTCAGGCCCGCACAAACTTGGCGGTTTGCCGCAGAAATGCTGTGTCTCGTAATTTTTCGCTGTTTCAGTTGTTGTCCCAATGTATTTGATGAGATTTTTTATGTTTTAATTTCTTCCTGTGTCAGGAGGATCCATCTCCCTCTGTCTGAGTCTCTGCAGGGTGTTTTCTTCTGGCAAATGAGTTGTTTCTCCCGGGAGGCTTTGTGTTTTGTTGCTCATTGGTCGGCAATTTTGACTTCTCTCCTCTCAACCACTATTTTCAACTAAGTTTAGCTTTGTTTTTAAAAATCAAGACGAAAAGTGGTTATTCACATGTAACACCATTTCTAGTATTACAAGTGAGTTATTACTCAATCATGGCCCCTTCTGTCATTGCATCTTTATAGTTACCTCTCTCCAAATCAGTTTTGTAAAAAGATACTGCATTTTTAAAAGACCGTTGTTCAGTTAATTTGTTTTGTAAACCCCATGAACTCATTTATTTATTCCAAATATACAAAATCATAGAATGTTGGTTGCCTGTAGTCATTTCTATACATCCTGTATTTATGTAGCTCAATAGTGTATTGAGTTGAATAATAGTGACAAGTTTATATAAAAGAGAAAGAAATTCTGAAAGGTCACACATTAAGTTGATTTGATAAGTTGCATTGTTGAGTGTCTATTGCTACCTCATGTATATAAAACAAGTTCTAATTGAACACTGTCATAAAGAATGCAAGTGAATAGAATTACAGAGTAGCTCATCCTAGGAATTGCTCTTCTGTAAATGGGCCCTCATCAGATTGAATTTTAAAGTATTCTTAGTAAGTTTCCATCTGTCTTGTAATTTGGACAAGTAGGGATTCAGGTTCAGACAAATGTACTGATTTTCTTTCCCCTTAGAATCCACACAGAGCCACATTTATTCAAGAAACCTTCATAATGGCTCCAACTGCAAAATAACCACTTACACTTGTCATCCATGGAATTTTCATTTGAAAAGCTCCTGGGTATTGTTAACAATTTTCAGTTGTCCCTGAGAGCCTTATTAGTAATTGAACATAGATAAGTGTGGGAAGTGTTCTCCAAAGGCAAGTGGAAGATTACATATTTAACATTTTTAAAAATTAGTTCTTCATATAAGCTTAATGCATTTCATTATTAACAGAAATTCTATTTTTAAGTGTTCCAATTCAGTTCATCAGGCAAAGATGTCTAACTTCATCTGAAGTATTTCAGACATACTGATTTGACTCTGGAGAAATATTTGAGGGCAGCATAATGGGTTTGCACAGAGGACCGTGTCATTAAAAATGTCAGAAATGCAGAGAAAGTGCGGAAAGTCATTTAGAGAAATATCTTTGAACTCAAATTTGTATCTTCAAGTTATTTTTTACACTGAAATGATTCAGGAATTCTTAAAAAGTTTTTCCTCAGCAGAAAATTATGTTCCCATTGTAGTACGCTTTTGTTAGAACTGAAGAGTAGCCATGGTACTTGTGATGTTTAAACTGTAAGAATGGCAGAGAAGAGATTCTTCGCTTCACAAGTATAACGTCAAAATGTTAATCCTCTCCACTGAGTTGGTAGCCAGTGAAAGTGGCTTCAGTTATATTAATAGAAAGTGAAATAAAAAATACTTTATTTTGATGTTGATGAGCAGTAGCAAAAGAAAGTAGCTGCTGGAGAGCAGGCTAGGTTAGCAGTGGGTAGGGTATTATCTGTGGCTTCACAGTGGAGAAATTTAAGGACATTACATGCAAAAGGTCTCCAAATTTGGGCTGTATATGAGACAATTTTGCAAACACAGAAAAGTAGAAGCCCATACGGTACAGTTGTTATGAAATTAGTGTCTTTTGGTTTTCATATTTTATTTATAAGATCAGGACAGGATCTTTGCTCTTAATCTGTGTGCAGTGTTATACATGTGTGAATTATTATATCTGTGAACATTTGTTAGAAGGAGCAATAGCTTATTTAGCCTACCATATGATAAAAGTCAATGCATGTGACCTTGTAGGAAATTTCACATTCATATTCAACACATCCATATATGCCGAATCTCAAAAAATTACCAGAATAATTTTGCTTTTATACTGACTTATGTTTTCTCTTTCTGATCCAGTAGAGAAAAGTATCATTTTTGAAATTTAATTGTGATGTCAACCTGATGAGATTAAGGAAATGCTTAGGGGATTAATAAAGAACACCTCTGAGTGTGTCTGGATGGGTCATATAGGCATGACCTCGGATGTGACATACAGTTTTTGGCTCATTCCTTTGTGACTCTGCTTGTCTGCACTGCTTCTTGGCCACCATGAACTAAACACCTTTGCCATGCTCTTCTGCCATGATATTTCTGCCTTGTAACAAGCTTCTATGAAACCGTGAGCTGATATAAACCTTTTCTTCTTCACACTGTTAAGTACTGGGTCTCAGCAATGGGAAACCCAACTACCACACAGGGCTTTGTCCTGGATATGTGTGTATATCGTGCCAGTTGCTATTCTAGGAATTCATACATAATTACTCATTTGCTTCTCATATCAATTCTATTTTTACTTATATTTTACAGATGAAAAAAGTGAGACATGGGGAATTTAGGTCTCCTATTCAGTGATAATAGGATTCAGAGCAAGGCAGACTGACTTCAGAATTCTTGTTCTAGGCCACAGCACTGAATTTCTTTTACAAATGGAAGAAAAAGTATTATTACTATCAGCAGTCACATCACAATAGAAGACGGTACCCATAGTGTCACAGAGCCTTGCTTCCTTGCTTGTAGGAGGCCTGTACATATAGGGGAATTTAGATTGAACCAACACCCAGAGCAATATAGGCGAAGGAATGAGGGCTCTTTTCCCCCTTGTTTGTTTCAGCACTGGCCCATTATGGTCATCACCCTCATACTCAGGAGCTATGTTGGTGGTTTCTGCTTCATAGGTTTATTGTCTCTTAACATGAGTTTGTGCATGTCATGGAGCTGATTCACTGAGAGTCTCCCTGCACAGTCATAGGAAGAACTAACAAAGCCAGACAACAGATGTGAGAGTCCAGAGGTAAAGTGCTGGTCACAACAAAGTCAGGTCTACACCAAGAACAGATTAAGGGGTTCTGTGTTTTAAATGCATCCCTCAAAGTTCAGGTGTTGGAAACCTAATTCCCAAGGCAATGATATTAAAAGTAGGACTCATGAGGGCTCTATGTTCACTGGATTAATGCCATTACTCTGGGAGCAGGTCAGCTACCGTGGGAATGGGTTGTTGGTAGAAGGAGCTTAGCCCCTCCTTTTTTGCTCTGTCTCTTGCCCTTCCACCTTCTACCATGACATGAGGCAGCAGCAAGGTACTCATAGAGGTGAGCACACTGATACTGGACTTGCCAGCCTCCAAAACCACAAATTCAGTAAGTATCTCTTCATTATAAACTAACTACCAGTCTGTAGTTTTATAGTAGCTTAAACAGGATTAAGATCAGGGAACTTTAGCTATATCCCCTGAACAAGGGAGACAAAGAGAGCTGAGGATAGCTCAGCTCTCAGAGAACCTCTGGGCACTGCAAACCACCTGTGCATCTACAGCCTTTACCACATCCTCAGTTAGGCTTTCTGCTCCTCTCTTGACCAACTGCCCAAGAACTACTAAAAGTTCCCACACACCTCTCCTTCCCTCTTAATTTCCTCTTTTTTCTGCTTTCCTTTTTCATATACAATAGACTCTATTTTATCCAAATGACGGTAGAGACCAGAATTGGAGTTGGTAGTAATCAGAACAAGCATTCTGTCATCTTCAGGGACAGTGAGGACAGAAAATCCAAAATCTCCCAAAGAAAGCAACATTATTTTCTACATTAACATATTCTAACTACTATATTATCTCATATTTCTGCAATTTATGCTTTACAACTAAATATGTAAACTTTTATATAGTACAATAATGCCTGTTTTTATGCCTTAGCACAACTCACACAAGGCAGATTATCTTGCTTTGGTAGGACTTCTGAAAAATTTCCTATTGTATCTTTGAGGATAAAGATGATAATACTATAATGTAGAGTTAACACCTGGGTAAACAACTGTATTATTAACAATTTTCTGGGGAAATAGAAAAGAAATCTCCTCTCTACCCAGAAAACCGCTTCACAAAGGTAGAAGAGAAAGGAAACTATTATATTATTGAATAAACATTAAATAATAATGTGATGTGTAACATGGGCAATCTAACGGGAGATTGAAAAGACTCAAAGGATTCTCATCCTTTTGTATAGACAAGCATATGAAGTTTTCTGTGTTCTAAAGATGACTGATTCTCAAGTAAAAGGACTTCACAGCACCATTTGTCAAACACAGCTTCACCTGATGAGTGGGGTGGCCACCTGTGTCAGCTAACTGGCTTTACCCAAAGGAGCAATAAACACATCACATATCATGGCAAGAGTAGTTTTGCAGCTTGGAGGGAGGAAACCACGGCCCTACTCTCCTGTGGAGGTACCATCATCACTGATGATGATATTTTGAAGTGGTGACTCCTGGGTCCTTGAAAAAGTTACTTCATCATCATAAAATTAAGACGAGTGAGTTTTTAAGGATTTACTTTCATTTTAGGGATCTGAAGACAGGCAGATCATATATTTTCTAGTTAATACCCTAAGAAAGAAGAAATTAAAAGAAGGACATGGCCTAGGGGGCCAGAGCTCTCCCAGAAGGTAACTCATAGAATGAAGCAGTGTTTCCAAAGCCAGTGCTGTGAAACACTCATCTTAAGTGTTCTCTTGTGAATGCTACAAGACGCAGATGCACAGATGTTATCTCCATATTTCCAGTATTTCTGGGTCAGAGTGATACATCGCTAGGTTAGAAGATCACCTGGAATAATAATAATCATGTTGTGAACACTCGACATCAAGTTCCAATTTGTAGACTGTCCAAATCTACTTTTGTTTATTTTAATTTCCAGTTTTGTAGCATTCACTTATCTAAATATGCCTTGAACAAAGTCAAGAGTGGAAAATTAAATAACAAAACACACAAAAGAAGTGAATGCAACATGTTCTGTGGTTGGACAACCATAGTAATCATAGTTCATGCTGACACTTTTACTACTGACTCAAAAAAATGGCTCTCAGTCCTCATCAGGATTATTTACTCTTGGGAATTTGTCTTCTTGTTATAACAAATTAACAGTGAAAAATTAGAAAAATTGCAAAGAAGTGTTAGACTATAGAATGTTGAGGGAAATACACAAAAAAAACTTACAGCTTTGCAGACAATGAGGAGACATATCTAAGTATAAGAGTACAGTGGGACACAGGTAGCTGAAAGTGGATATTAACAACTTTGTTCATCATTGCTTATAGCAAAATGTAAAATGTGGTGCTCAGAGTGATGGCCCATCTTCTTTATATGTATTATCCTCTGCTTAATAAGAACTATGGAAAGAACTATGCTATTCTGCTTACCATTATTTCCATTTAAGAACTATAATTTAAACACTTGATACCTATAAGGAACATGTTTCACTAGTTTAGAAAGGTCATATGTACTGATCTCATTATTTAGTGCCAACATAAATAAAACTCATTATATAGGTAAGGCTTAATACAAGTAAAATACCATAAGAATGTATGTGTTCTTACAATTATGTAGTGGCAATATTTAACAATGAGCCATTGGCATTGAAGAAACAACCAAAATATTTCCCAGTTCTGTTTGGGTCTCTCCAGCACTCCTGAGGGGGAATCTCTAGAAGGACTCATAGCATGGAGCCTACAGTCATGCTCATGGCTTTGAGCAAAAGATTTTAAAGAAAAACCAGCAGAAGGAAAAGTGCAGGTGAAAGAGTCAGAAGGAGTAAATAATGTTCCAGAAGAAGAGAAGATACTTAGCATGAGCACACTGATGCAAAAAATTTAAATACAGTAAACTTCATTGGTTCAAGAATGATAGAAAGGAAATAAAAATCTAGGTTCTCACATGCTAGGCAAGGGACAGCCTTGTAACCTGGCTGTCATGGGGCTTGCAGCCCTAGGACTTCTCTGTATGCGAATTCTCCAGGAAAATGGGCAGGGTCTGTGCAGTACTTGATATTCTGACCTGTGATGCATTAAACTAATATGTGTTTATAAAAAGTGAAGTTTGTGCAAGAAGCAAGAATATTAGGCTAATAAGCATTTGGAGATGAAGATGAGACATCTAATATAATCGGTCAGGCCTGAAATGTTTTTCAATAATGGTTCCAAAGGAAACATGTTTTCTAGTCTTTTGTCCTCTTTGACCAACTAAATGCCCTGGCCACACAAGGAGTGTTCTTGAGCACTGTGCCCTACAGTGCAGCATGATGTCACACTGTGGTGTCAGAAGATGTCACTAATGTACTCATCATGTAAAACTTACTTCTGCTCTTGGAATACATGTTTCTGAGCTGACATCACCTTTTCAAGTGCTTAAGCCCTTTTGAAAACCATTTCTCACAAAGAAAAGCAAACAATAGCACAATTTGTACTCCAGGTAGGAAACTTGCTTCCCTCTTTGGTTTGCTGTGCAATGACAGGAGCACTGTTTAAACTCTGTTCCTGTGCTTCTCCGTTAAAGTCTGATGATAATATTTAGGGAAGAGTAGATTGGAGGTTGATACCATGCTCCTTTAATTGTTGGAGAATCATTTGTTCCCCATGTCCTTCTTGCAATAAAATAAGGAAAGTTTTCTGAAAAGTAAAGTTTAAACTGATTTGCTTAGATAGATGGTTTTAGGAAACTTGATGTAATATTACCATACCAGCACCCACCTGATAGAGATTTCAGGTGTGCAGTCCCACAAACTTTGAGCCAGTTATCTCCTGTGATCCTTAAAATCTGCAGTTACTTTATGTATATTGGTCACCACTACCTGTACAACTCCTCAGGAAGGTAAGTCTAACTATAAGAGCAAGCATCCTTTGTCATTTATGACTAATTCAATAAGCTATTTCAACATGAGAAGAAGAGAAATGAGTTAGTCCTACTTTGGAATGTATGCATAGTAAATGTTAGTATAAATGTAATGTGTGCTATTGAGAACTTATGTGGTGCTTAAAGTACTAAAACTACCTCTCTCTCTCTCTCTCTCTCTCTCTCTCTCTCTCTCTATATATATATATATATATATATATATATATATATATATATATATATATATATATTTAAACCCCATAGCAATTCTTAGGGTTGATTTTATCGTCATTTTGTAGCTGCCAAAAAAGTAAGAGATTAAATGTCCTATGTAAGATCTTCTAGGGAGCAGAATTCAAAGACAGGATGAGCCCTATAACTTCCCTCCTCGGTGTCTGCATTTCAAACAACCAGTGTGTAATGTGAGGTGCAAGTGGGATATTTTTAAGCATCATGTTGACAGTTGACATTTGGAAACACCTGATATGTGGAAGATACATATCTTCTCTACCTGAACTTACTGCCCGTAGGATGAGATCTAACATTTGTGCTTGTATTTTTAATGAAGTCAGAAAATAATTTTAAATGATACCCAGGGCTGCTTACAGAGTCAGGATGTGTTTTTTCCTGTCATGCTTCTTGCCCTACTTATTCAGGTTCTAAATTAATTGGTCTCTTCAATTCTTTTTTCTGAACTCTAATGAAGGAGAAACAACAGCCATTTGTGGCTGCTCTGCCGGCTTGGCTCTTTGGGAAGCATTTCTATCGTGAGACATTCCTAAAGGTTTATGACCCGGCCATAAATACTTGTCAGAAACTTAGCCTAGAGGGTCATGGGCCTGGAGTAAATTATTCATTTATAAATTTCACTGACTGCTTTAAATTATTTTAACAGTATTTATCTTTTGTAATGGGAGAAAAAATAATAACTTTATGGTTCAAGACATTTCTGTCCTCCCATGAATCAGCACAGCACTGGAATGTAAGTTAAAAAAATTCAGCAAAATGCAGTCACTGAAAACACACAATAATTCTTTAAGAGAATGGCTTGAGGGCTGACATTATTCAACTGAAGATCTAATAGCAGAACTTAAGGAAAAAGTGAATGTTATAAACTATTGATCAACTCCCCACAGTGTTCATTCCTGTCTGCTCTTTTATTTCTTTCATCTTACAGGGCCAAGGGAGTTGGCTTGTAGCACCAGGCTGGCTGTCGATGCCACAGCTGGAGGCAGAGGGCAGGGAGTGGTGGGAGGCATTGCTGGCTTGAGACTGGGCTCATCCCTGTGCACAGCTGCACACTGGCTTCACTCCAAGCTTTACAATTGGCCCTTGAGGGAAGCTGCTGGTTTCATGCCTGTTCTTAAACAGTGGAGGACTTTTCAAGATAATATAAATTCCACTAAATCCAAGCCTCAAATTTGTCATTATGCACCATCTTGTTATCGGTACTACCAGCTGCACAGAACACCTTGAAATAGTACACTTTTAGATGCTGAATGGTTGAATGGATGAGATTCCTAGAGGCCAGACTTACCTAGAAGAGGTTAAAAATAGATTTAAAATTTAAACTTTAAAATTTGGACTTATAATTTAGCAGTGTGCCACAAGTAGTCATGCTTTCAAGTGGGTTTTACTTCTTAATTCATATAATTTACAACCTGATAAAGATAAAATCATCTTAATTCTTAAAGATTCTGAGTCTACTTCTATTGAAAACATGGCACGTGGCAAAAGATCAGTTGAAAAGCGTGGTTTTTCAGACAGCCCACAGGGATCATGGTATTGAGGTTCCATATCAAGAACTAGGGGGATCATACTGTCTTCTCACAACCTTTCCCCTTTTCTTGGGAGGAAATGGTCAAATTTGCTGATTTCCTTCAATGCCATTCCTGCCAGCAGCAAGTACTGACCTGGTGTCTTCTCTCTGTGAGGCAGGCACCTAGGGTATACCCTGTGGTGAGGACAGGTGAGATGCATTGTGGGCAGAAAGCCATAGCAAGAAGAAAAAAATGATCTCTGGGATCATGCTCTAGAGGTGACATTCCTCTAGGAGTACAGGCTCATCACTTCTCAACAGTGGCTCACTAGATTCTTTCCCCAATTCTGTGATGCAGTGAGAGTTGCTGTTGTTGTTGTCACCCAGCAGATGGGAGAAGCACACACAGAAGATGTAGAGGACTATGCTGGAGGTAATCAACTAAACTGTGACAGACCTGGAGTGAGAACGTCAGAGTCCTGGGCCATTGTACATTCCCAGATAACATGTAGTGGCAGTCACATATTTTTCTTGACTAGTTTTTAATCATTAAATTTATCAAATCTAGCAGAAACATTTTTGAACAAAATTCTACTGATAAACGCTCAAGTTACATAGTGTTATAGTCTGAGTGTGCTTAATATATCAGACACAAAATGTAGCATTTACTATTATATTACTTCAATAGTTTTTAAACAAAAGATTTTGTTCATTTGATGAGAATTATTGGAATAAAGTGATGTCTTTATTGAATTCTTTGCATTCTTATTCTTAGGTTTTGTATTCTCATTGTAAATTCTCCTAGCTCGCCTAAGAAACTATAAAAATGTGAGGAGTCATAAATATTAAGGAAGTTGTATAGGAATAATTGTCCCTTTCCCTTTGCCTACCCTATTTTTATTAGATCTTTGGTTTTTTAATTGTTACCCTATCAGGATTAATGTTCCTTTTCTTCCTTGTTCTACCTTATTCATGTGGCTTTAGTTGAATCCCTAATTTCTACTACTTTCTTTTCTCCTAGGTCAAGCCAGTAACCAGAACACCATTGCCTTGGCTGGAGGGGCAGTTTCATTCTTGTTTGTTGTCTTAATTGTCACCATCATTGTCATTTCTTATAACAGGTGAGTAGAGCAGAGTATCCTGAATCTTGCTTGTCCTAAATAATTCTGGTGTCAGAGGTTCTCTATCAATAATCCAACAACTTTTCAGGCTTTCTCAGCATTCATGTACTGTTCAATATTTGAGGACTGTTCCCATGCAGAGGGAAGAGGTAGTGGTGGTGATATTAGAGAGAGAAGCTAGACTAGTTCACCCAGGTTTTGTGTGCTTCGTTTGTCTGCCTCTTTGTATTCCACCCAGTGCCCTCTGAGCTGCCCCACCCTGTCTGCTTCTCCATCAAAGAAAAGCCTGTCCTTGGAATCGGGGGTGGATAATGCCTGAACTTATTCATCCATCAGATATTTACTGAGCAAAGCAGTGCATCAAATGTAATGAGGCACACATTTCTAATAAGCTGACAACATGATTTCAAGTGGTTGTATATTTTCTAAAACAAGCAATCTAGTACTAGTATTAAAAATGATGGAGAAGAGAACGGAATAGCTTTGCCTTAGAGACGGTGGATAACCATTTAAAATGTACTATAAATGTTATAGATTCTAAATAATAGATACTGTGTTGTGGCTTGGGGGAACTTTCCAGGATTTTTTTTTTTGGTTGATTCCATCTTTTTCTTAGATCTCTTATATTTATTAACTCATTTGACTAGTATTTGTTACACTTCTCAGCTATAGTTGCATTGGTTTGGAGTTATGGAAGAGATTACATGTTGGGTGTTTGTAGTTTGCAAGTCTGAGAGAACTCCAAAACTTTACATATGTTTGAACACATTCATTTTTCTTTTCTCATCTTAGTAGGTTACACATACATGTGCACACATGCACACATGCACGCACTCCTTACAGGAATCCTGGCAGGTTTCTTTAGCTCGTCTCACTCTAGACCTCTATATCTTTCGCCATTTACCTGATTACACTAATACTCTCCAACCTGCCCTCCTGCTTACTGATCAGTCCTCTCCTTCTAACCTATTGATTTTTCCTAGTTTCTCTTTTGAAAGTTGTACTGGTGATGTCATCACTGTATTTAACACTTTAATTATCTCGTTGCCTCTGACAGAATAATCTTAAAATTCAGCACCCTGTCTGTTATTGAAGGTACCCTGATCAGTGCCTACTTTTTAATTTATATTTTTTACTTTACTTACTTCCTCTAATTTTGAAAAAAAAAATTTTGAAAACCATAAATTTTACTCTTTGAACACACTCAGTTGTCTTCCCACTGGTTTAATACCAAAATGTGGCTGTCCTCATACTTGGCCTTAATCCTGTGCATCATTCAACTTGCAGGATGTTTGTTCCCATTGTTGAGGTCTGTCCTGATTCTTTGCCCCTGCAAATAGACACAATGTCACTATTTGGAATCATTTTGTACTCCTTGTCTGTTACTGCTTGTATCACACTTTGTATTCTAATCATTTTCATGGTTTCTTCTCTTCTGTGTTATTCAGGGATTGTATTTTGGTCATTACTGTAATGGATATTTGCTAAGCATCTAATTAAATTGAAACACGAGGCAGTCATTTTACCCTTTTCTCACTTATGAGTCACTCTCAAGGCTTTTCCTGAGAAATTAGCAAAATGGAGTAAGGACCCCAAGTGTTTCCATCACTGAGGATTTCTCTACTGCCTCACCTTGATTGATAAAGAATACAGAGAGGGCAGAGGTGACAGGAATTGCACTCTTGGAGGGACAGCATGAGTGAGAATGAAAGAACGGGACTCTTGCAAGTTAGATGTTCAGCAGGATGGACTTGTCTTCATGCACTTGCATCACTTTACAGGAAAAGCTAAATTGAGCTGTGGAGTATATTGTACAGTGTGGTCAAATGTGATGAAAAGATTAGGGAATTCGAGTGCATAATCATGGGTGAACTCAACAAGGGAGAGGAGTACTTGTTCTTTGTCTTTTGTCATTGATCTTGGTTTATGATTGCCACTTCAGTTTTTTTTTTTTTAAGTGACCGAAAGTCTTCAGCAATGACCCTCTGGAGCTCTGTCTGACCAACCTTTTAAAATAATCCTGCAGCTTCAGGTGTGCTTACTAGTGCAGAACCTGAAATAAATTTTTCCTTTACTCCTGGCTCCTTGTGGCTTGTATGTATGTCCAAGGATGCTGGAATCAGTCCCTGGGTTTGTTTTTCTCACTTAGACAGCAGCACCATAATACTTGTAGATGAACATGGACAGGGACCAGGAACAGCACTGGTAAGAATGCAGGGAAATGGAATATTACAGAGGTGGACACATACGTTGGTAAGAAGAAGCGTAATATGCAGTGAGAAAAATGCTAGACACTTATTTGTATATTTGCTGTTGCTGTTAATGTTCATAACAAATATGGCGTTTTGGTTTGCCTGAGACATTTCTGCTTTCAGCATTGAAAAAGAAGTTCATCCTAGAAAAAACCTTAGTCCTAGACAAACAGAACAGCTGGTCAACATGGAACATACTTCGATATGTGGACTATTTTTATTTTACACATGAGTGGACTGATCTTTAAAAATGAAAATCACTCAGCAAATAAATAGCAGAGCACAGGTCAAACACAGAACATCTGACTGTAAGCTCTCTGTTCTTTTAATATTAATCACATTTTAAGCTCCAGGATTCCTTAAATGTACAGAGAGAGAGAGAGAGAGAGAGAGAGACAGACAGACAGACAGACAGACAGACAGACATTGGGATCCATTAGGGAAAGTTACCTACATATGTGAGATAGTCCTAGAAATTATGATTTAATAAAAGATCAAAGGTAATAGACCTGTATCTCACCTGCCTCATCTGTATACAGAAGATAATAGTAGACATATTGTGGATTCCTTTGATGAATAAAAGACAATTTATATAAAACACTCAGAAATATTGCAACATAAAATTACACATAGAATAAGAACATGAAGGAATAGTGAGTTTAAATAAACAGATGCACATAGAATAAAATAAGATTACATTGATGTGGAAGAAGGATTTCCTAGCAATTAAAGGAAAGAATCAGAATCAACATCTATCACTAAATAATCTTTCCTTGGAGAGAAACTGTAGTATAAAGGAATCACAGCCTCACATTAAAATGCAAAATCCAGAGGGGAAAAATCCTACAATTTTTGCATATAACTTACCTTTTTTGTTGTTAAATAGAATTTTTTTTAGAAATCTGAAAAAGAGATATTCATAATCTCATGGTAATATCTTTCTTCATATACTTGGGTATAGTTAATTTTTCTTTCAATTCAATTATATTACTTTTTTTCTTTTCTTGTATTTGCTTTTTCTGAGATTTCTCCAGAAATTAGGTTTCTACAGGATTCCTTGGAACTGTGAAGAGTTGAATAGTGTGGTTCTATGTGGTTCATTTAGACACAGCCAAGTGATTGCAGAAGTAGAGCTTCAGAGTGAGAAAGGAGGATTTATGATTTAATTCCTGACACTACAACTAAGCAACCAAGTGATTTTTGGCAAACTACTCTACCTGTCCACATCTGTCTCCTAATCTGTTAAGTGTAGGGCTCAAATGAAATCTAAATAAAATAATCCATAACAAGACCCATACAAGTTTGTAAAGCTTGGTTTTATTAATACTGCCATCTAAGAAGTTGCATCATTGGTATTTAAAATAAGTTGCAATTATGGAAAATCTCTAAGCTCCAGATTATTTGGAAAGAATTATAAGTCATTTCTGTAATAGCCCACTATAAGCTAATATCTATATCTATATCTATATGTAAATAATATTGACTGGACAGCCATATAACTGTCTTCACCGCATGTGAGAACATTGGAGGAAGCAGGGAGAGGGAAAAGAAGTTTATATCACTGGACTATTGGTTACTTGTGTGGGTATCTACTGTGGGTAGTCTGGTAGTCACATCTACTTATTCAGTAAGTGCAAGTGGGCTGCAGACTTGGTAAGGTATCAAGTTGTTGCACTGATACTAGTGCTGGCGTGCAGTGTCTTAATATTCTTTTTTTAATATATATTTTAGAAGGAGAAGGAGACAGAAAAATGTTCCAATTAAAAATTCCTCAGATACACAAAGTAAGGTGAGTGCATTAGTGATTGTTATTTTTTTCTTTGTGTTTCATTAATGTCTTACAAAGTCTGTGTTTTCAGTGAAGTTCTTATTTTTTGTTTTCCTTTCAGTAACTTGGCTAAGCAGTTGCTTGTAATTCAAGTGTCAGTTACTTGAACTATTCTCTTATTATTACACCCTTCAATACTATGCTTCTTTACATCAGTATAAATTCAGGTGCAGGTGTACTGGCATGGTAACAGTCAGCACTGTGCATTACCAAACCTCTAGGTCATGTGTTCTAGGGCTGCTGTAAGAAATTACATCAGTTGGGTAGTTGAAAGCAGCACAAATCTATTCTGTCCTGATTTTGGAGGACCGAAGTCAAAAACAGGGATGTGAAGAATGGTCCTTCTTTGGAGTAAGATTTGCTCAGAGTTCTTCTTGAACCTTCTGGCAGCTGTTTGCAATTCTTGGCAGTCCTGCTTCGAGAACCATCTCATGTCTGCCTTTGTGTTCACATGGTGTATCTCTTGTGTCTCTTTCTCTTTTCTTCTAAAGAGTATTGCTATTGAACTAAGGGCCGTCTCCCATTTATGCCTCCATTAATTACACCTGCAAAGATCTTATTTTCAAGTGAGGTTACATATGAAATTCTAAGAAGGAAAAACTTTCTGGGGGACTCTATTCATCTTACAGAGCATAATATTATTTTTCATGACATAAGTTTATTGTGAGGATTAAATTAAATTACATAAAAGATTCAGAAGCATAACATCCACATACCATAAAATTCATTACTGTTATTGCCTTTGAATTAATTTATTAATTAATGAATGATTAAATTATAGCAGTAAAGAACTTTCTCATCAGTTGCAGTAGTCTAATGGATGAAAAATATCCCCTTATTCTACTTTGCTCCATATTATTTAATAAAACAGAATCTTCTTTCTGAGTTTGCAGAGAAGAGTGATGTTTATTTTAAAGTCCATTGTCTTTACTATATAAGTCAACATTTAGCACATGTTCTTGTGTTTATTAAATATCATAATCAAGTGTTGCCATGGATCAAATGCTGTGTCCTCCAAAATTCATATCTTGAAATTCTAGTGGTCAGTATGTGGTCTTAGCAGGAGACCTTTAAGGGAGAGGATTAGTCTTTGGGTAGTGGAATTAGTGCCCTTATGAAAAGAGATATTAGCGACTGCTCTCTTTGCTTTCTGCACTAAAAGACTGAAACTAAGGAGTGGATGGTCTTCTACAAGTCAAGAAGCAAGCCTCAGTAGAAATTTGATCTTGGATTTCACAGCTTCTGGTACTGTGAAACATAAATGTTTGTTGTTTACACTTCTTAGTCTGTGGTATTCTATTATAGTAGCTTGAACTGACCAAGACAAACATTTTCTCAAGTGCTATCCAAAATTACATCAATGTCTCTTAATTTTAATAATCTGTACTTGAATTTTGCATGGCTAAAAAGTTAGGTATTAAAAGACCAGACTTCTTCATATCCTATCACCTGAACTTTTTGAACATTAACTACTCTGAAAAACAAAAACAAATTCTCCACTAACTCCTGGCTTGCTTTTCATCACAAACTATTTAATCAAGAAGACTTGTCTTGTTTTATGTGCTACCTTAGCATACAGCAAAATGATTTTCCATCCTTTACATTTTTTTTTTATTTTAAAGAGAAGAAACAATAAAAACAATGATATAGGATATTAAAACAAGATAATAGAGATTAACAATGATTAATATATTGCATGTTATTATACTCAAAGTAGTTGCTCAGATTACAAGATATAGGCATAAAAAGTTGATCAAACAATATAAGCACAAAACTTTCTTTTCAATGAATTAATAGAAGCTAGTAGTGTAGTTGTCTTAGCTTATTATATTTTCTGTTCTCTTCCTTCTTTTCTCCTTTTTGAATTTTTTTTTTGTGCTTAGCTCTTTGCCCACCCACATCAATCCAAAGATAAGCATATTGTTATAACTTTGAGGAAGGAAAGATACTTTGGAAATATCTATATTAGTTATCCAACACATCTTGACTTTTGTAGAATAATGCTGTTTTGAAAAATGATTAAAACTTAGTAAGTTGAACTCTAAAGAATATACGTATTTGATTCTTTTGTGCTTTTAAGGTAAGACATACAAGTAACAAGACACTTGAATTTTCCTTTTGCTTTTTTCGTATAAACACCAAAATCATCTAAATTTCCAAACTACTCACCAAAAGATCTCTCTCTCTCTCTCTCTCTCATTCATGCTCACTTTCTCATTCTTTCTGTCTCTGTCTCTTTCTACTCTCTGCCTGGTCTTCTTCCATCTGTGTGTTTTCTGTCACATACCCACACACAAGTGGTTAAAGTAACTTGATCAGGATAGAGAAGATTAAAGATTATGCAAAATCATCTTGAAAGAGAACACCTCTTTAGGTTCTTTCATTGTGTATGGTTGCTCATTGTGTATGGTTTTAAAGAACACTGTGTTCTTTAAAACATTTATTTCTTAAGACATTCATCCAATAGACATTAATGAGTACTTACTGGGGAGAAAATACTATACTATCCTTTCCACTTAAAAAAATGGAAATAATTTTCTTACTCAAAAAGCCCACTATTTCTGGGGCATTCTACCTCCAAAAAGGTAATTGATAACACAATGGAGCAACTAATAATTTAGATTAGATTGATGTTGCATCTCATTCAGTGTCCCATAAACCCAAAATGTGATTTCTAACAGAAACCCCATGTAATAAAGGGAATGTTTTATGAAATTACTTGTAGTGGAAATTTGACTTGTATCATGGATGAATTGAGAGGGTTATATTGAATGTCTTTAATTGCCTGCTGAAATACAGTGAATTATTGACACCAGCTAATGTTTGTCTTTGTAGGCAACCAACAACTACAGGAGTCCCATCTCGACCCACCAACCTGTATGTGATGCCAATGAGGACATTTATGTCAACTACCCAACCTTCGCAAGAAGACCCAAACCTAGATGTTGAACTTTTCCCTTGACCTAAGCAAATTAATATTATGTACATAGACCTTACAAACTTTCTTCCATTCAGCCAGTACTACTTTGATACCAGTGATTGCATTTGTTTTATTTGATAGAAAAACATTGCATTATGTAGAGTACATTTATAATAGAGAAAACCTGAATTTAGCTTATTTGTAAAAGAAAACTTAACTGACTTATATAACAGAAAATCTAGGAAGATCAAGTTTCAGGCAAGGTGTGTGTTACTGGAGTTTCAGTGTCATGTCTAGAATTAGGTGAGGATAAAAATTGGGTTTGGAGTCCCTTCCCACAGGGATTGGTCACTTTCCTGGTGTGGTCTAACTAACTCTGATGGAGGTTTTCTTGTGCTTCCCAGATGGCTAGCAATGACTTTGTAACTTGTACATCTTTATTTTATGTTTGTGGAGAGTTTGCTTGTATTTAGTCAATGGATTTGGTTATTCACCTATCACTAAGTAGAGATCTTGGCCACAATACATGAGATGGCTTACAATGATGGGAAAGGACCAAAGGACATCTCTGGATAATTCATGTATGTTAAATAAATTAAAGAGATCTGGAAACTGATGATTACCAACAAACATTAACCACAATGATTATCCATGATTATCTCTTGCTAATCAACTGAAGAATGAGTATGGAGTGGAACAAGATTAGTTACTCTCTTTCTCTTTTAGAATCTGCTCTATCAGCATAGTCAGATTCTAGAAGAATAACTAAATAACCTGGCAGTAGAATAAATCAATAGTCAGTGGGAAGATAAAAGTGGCAGCCTTATCTAATTTCCAGTAAATTTATTGCTTATTCTATAGAATTTTTGCCACCATCACAGACCTACTAAGTAGGTGGTCTTATCATAAATAACTTAATGTTTTGATATTGGTTTTTAACTTTTCTCTATTTTAAAAATTATTTTTAATATATAAATTTTCTCAAAACAGACACCTAGGCATTAAGCTTTTAAAAAATAATTATATGAAACTTGAATACATGAAAACATAATGATAGTTGGAAGTGTCAGTTTAGGATGTTAGGGCAGAAATTTGCAAAGAGGAGACTATGGAGAAGGCATAAGCAAGGAAGAGAAGGAATCAAAGAGTAAAAGATACACAGGGAAACTTCTTCTCAGTTTGGACAAGGTAGCACTCCTGATATGGGGACAGCCTACATAATTAGAAGTCATACCTGATACTGTATAAATTCTAAATATATGAAAACTATGAGAACATTTGTGAAATGAAATAAAACTGTCATGGTCACCTTGAAACTGCAAAGTTCATTATCAAATAGAATAATCATTCGTATTTCAAAGATTCGTTACTTAAATCAAAGCTATCTAAAAGATATCATCTTTAAAAAACTTATTTTAAAAAGTCTTCATTTAAGCATCAGTTGTACACTCCATAATAATATTAAGTAAAACAAATTCGATTTCACATGTTGTCTATATGAACCCTATATTAGATTTACAGTTTAAAGCTATTTGGTACCTATGTTGATTTTAGTTTTAAATGCCATGTACACCAAATTGTACAACTACAGAAATGTAAAGGGCAAAATAATATAAAATGACCAGTTTTAGATGTACCTGTTTATATGCAAGAAGAGTTAACTCTGGTTTTTATTACGTTTGCTTAAAGACCTTTATGTATAGATTTATGAAGTGTTTTCACAGACACATTTGGGTAACAAAGGTAAAAGGTTGTTGAAAACAGTCTCTTGTCACATCAACAAAGATTCTGTGACCAAATTAATCAGTTTGCATTGCAAAGCAAATGAAGGTGTCATTTATAAAGTATATTATTTCTTTTCCTTAAAAAGTTATAGACAATCACAATATTGCTTTCTGGAAGATTTTGTTAGTTCATTTCTCAATGATTAATGTAAATGAAAAAGGAAAGAGTTGCAGTATGGAGGAATAGAAATCCTATTTTAGTAGAAAATAGTTACCAGAGGTGAAACTTTTATGATAAACCACTGAAGCATCAAGGCCTCCAAAATGTGAAGAATTTATCTGCATTTCATAGGCATTTTCTTTCTTTCTTTTTAAAAAAATCTCACTCAAAATGTTTATGAGAACTATTTATTGTGTCCCTTCTTTTTTACATGTTCTTTCTTTGCAGAGCGTGAGTTTTTTCAGGAATTTGAAACCATCCTCAGCCTGCTTCGGGTTCTCTGACTTCCACTATTCCTGTCCCAGTCAGCTGCTATGCTGGTGTGATTTCCGTCATTCACTTTCTTACTTTGGACCTCCTTATTTAACCAAGCTGTTTATTGTAATCTCTTTAATGTTAAGCAGAACTGATCAGAGTTTTGTGATTCTATTTGCTACATCTTTTTTTTCTTGCTAATTCTTTTGGGCCATCTATTTTGTTTGTTACTAAGAGAATTGATCAAAACAGATTCATAGAACACAAGTTCAAAATCAGAATACAAACATATTAGGTTTTAAGTTTTTTTTTTTTTTTTTGGTAAGGTGCTACTTCAGAAGCTGAATGCTTTTTTATATCTTTTAAAAAATACATGTAATTTATATTGATATGTAACATAACATTAAATAGAAATCTATCTTTTCTTTGAATGCCATTACCTATTTACATTACATAAACCAAGTAAGGGAATCACTGTGGGATATGAAAGGTTTGTTAAACGTCATACAGAACACAGTTTTAACACAGCAAGAACAAATTAATTTGCAATAATTTTTTTTTTTTTTTTGGTACCAGGGATTGAACTCACAACCTTGTGCTTGCCAGACAGGTGCTTATGCTGCTGAGATAAATCCCTGGCCTGCAATGACAATTTATTGACTATCTTATTATTATTATTAGAGAAACTTTCAAACTTTATTTAAGAACCTATATGTGTGCTGGGAAAATAGAATAAAAATTTCTTTTTTTTCAACCCAGGGCCTTGTTCATTCCAGGCAAACATTCTACCACTGAGCTGCATCCTTAGACTAAAATACAAATTTCATTAAATTGTAGTTATAGATAGGAGGTAGGCAGCTGAAGGTATAATTTTCAGTAAGTAAAAATTCACCCTTACAGGTTTTAATGAAATCAGTTTTTAGCAAAATAGTACCCATATTAATTTAAATACATACAGTATCAATTTAAAAGCTAAAATAAAATACAAAGAATTTCAATGAGTTTACTTTTATTTAAACATTCAAGTTATTTTGAGTTATATAAAATTATATTAACTAAAAATTACAGTAATATTAATTTTCTAAGTTGTGAGAGTGAATATTGCAATTAGAGGGCACGATAATCAAATGATTTTCCTGTGTTTATATGCCATGCTAGATTTATACAGCTTGCATAACATTTCAGTAAGATTGGAGATATTAAAGAATAGAGACACTTGGACATTACAGGTCAGGCGCTAAATTACGAGTACAAAGATAACCTTTCCTTAATAGTGTCATGAAACTGTCTTTGAAAAGTGTTTAAAAATAGGAACATTATTGTTTTATTATCATCACTGATTTCACTACTATGAAAATATAATATCTAGAAAATATTAACTTTGACATTGCTATTTTTGTATCACATAATATTTCTTTTGGAATATTTATTGAATTATTCTCGTCAAGTCTCTGGGTTCTTGTATATATATCTAAAAACAAAAAACAAGATTGCTTCTTTTTGAAATTTTCAGTCAAGAAACGCAGTTAAGTAGCAGAATGCTTGACCTAGTATATGAGGCCCTGGTTTCCATCCATAACCCTACAAATAAATAAAAAAATGCTCTCAATTGTTAGTGACCTAATAGTCTTTTAAAATTAATTGTAATACTTGCTATGGAAATTGTATATGTCATCAGGATTGGTTTACATACCAAAATTATCTAGAGTCAAAGCACTGTTTCAAGATGCTGTCTTTGGGGTATGGGTGATCGTTGTCTGAGATATTTTTGGTTTATTGCATTTTGGAATAAATGGTTGCCCTATTTAGAGAATTGTTTTTCAGTTTTAGTTTCCAGTTATTTTAGATTCTCAATTTGTGGGGTATGGAAATGTTTGCTTTGATGTACTATAGCTTTGAATGAATGATATTCTGTCATTTTGAGTGTTTCATAATCACCAGTTTCAGTTGCTATCAAAGAATAGTAGGTGTAATTGTTACAAAATAACATTAACATAAAGTTATATAGAGAAAAGCTTTTAAATCATGAGCATTTTGTAACTTCTATCACAAAGCAACATTCTTTGTACAAGACTTTTGTTTTTCAAATGGCAGTCTCCTCATTTCCATTTCCCTCCATTGACATAACAAATTTAACTTCTTTTAACTGATTATTTGGCTCCAGTTTTCTGAATAGCATGCTTATAATATTACTTTTTTTTTGAAGTTTTAAAAATTATTTGAAGACTTTCCTCTCCTCAGACTCATCAAATATGCATAATTTTGTGATGGCTCTATCTTTCTGAAATATTTCTGTTAATGTATTTTAAAAGGAGTAATAGAAAGCCAAAAAGATCACACAGAAAGGCAAACTCATTAGAATTACAGCAGAGTTCTCCACACAAAACTTTAAGAATTAGAAGGGTTTGGGCTGAGGATTTAGCTCAGGGGCACAAGCACCTGCCTGGCAAGCATGCGGTTGTGAGTTTGAGCCCCAGTACAAAAAAAAAAAAAAAAAAAAAAAAAAGAATTAGAAGGGTTTGAAGTACCCAACTAAAAAACAACTTCCAACCCAGATTAATATACCTGGCAAAAGTTTCCCTCAAAATACAGAGAAGAAAATCATTCCATGAAAAATGAGCAACTGAAGCAATTCATGAATACCAGATCAGCACTCCATAAAATATTCGAGAATATAATAGGCAGCTACAAGGGAAGTAACAAAGGGAAAACTCTAGATGGAAAGAACATATCAACCAAGTCAAATATATTATTAAAAAGGAAAAGAAAAAAACAAAGGCATCTTCAACAGGGAAAGAGTAAATGTTAGGAATTAATCAATTCTTATTAATAGTTTCTCTCAATGTTAATGACCTCAAATTAAAAGACAGATTGGACAGTACGTAATTTATCAACTAGTGATTTCTTAGCATTAATTTTTTTGAAATTCTGTATTGTTTCTACCCTTTTTTCTGTTTTGCTTTTTTTTTTCTCTTTAAATTAAAAAAAAAAGACAGATTGGCAGACTGAGTCAAGAAATGGAATCTTACAGTCTGTTGCACTCAAGAAATTCATCTAACCCAAAAAGATATTCATAGGCTAAAAATCGAAGTATTGAAAATGATATCATGTGTCAAGATCCCCAAATCAAGGAGAGTTAGCAATTTTACTCTCAGACAAAGTAAACTTCAAGCTAAAACTGATCAGAAGAGGCAAAGAATGTCACTACACACTCATTAAGGGAATAATCCAACAAGAAGAAATAATAATTGCAAATATATATGCACTGAATAATGGAGCATCTACCTTCATAAAACAAATACTGCTGGACATAAAAGATCAAATAAACACTATAACATTTACATTGGATGATCTCACTTCCCCACTTTTGAAAAAAGATAGATCAACTAAACAAAAAAATCAATAAATATCTGAGCTGAAACACATCTTTGAACATATGGACTCAACATGTTCCTGTACTATCAGTACAGGATAGTACTGATAGTTCCTGTACTACCAGTAATTTATAACAGCATAAATTACTGATAGTACATGAATATCTGCCCCACCAGGTGGATTGAGCCACCTGAGGTACATGCATGACAATAACATGCCACCCAGTTGGACAGTCATGTAGGTACCTCCAGTCATTCAGAGCCACCCAGCACTTAAAACATATGAATTACAAGCATGTGTGGACATGTTAATAGACAACTGCAACAGAGTACACAATAGCACATGAAACTTTCTCTAAAAATAGATCATGTACCAGACCACAAAGCCTGCTTAAATAAATATGAAAGAATTGAAATCATCCCATATTTACTATTGGACAACTTTGCAATGAAAATAGAAATCAACTAAAACTAGAAGAAACCACAGAAAATTTAGAAATAACCGTAAACTTAACAACATACCCATGAAAATCCAATGTTACAGAAAAAAATCAAAGAAAACAATAAACAATTTCTGGAAGCAAGCAACAATGCAATACAACACACCAGATCCTATGGCACACAATGAAAATAGTGCTAAGAAGGAAGCTAGTTGCAACCAATGCTCACTTAAAAAAATAGAGATGATACAGCAAAGCAAAGCAAAACAAAACAACATTGATTCCAACTTGCAAACCTGCACCCTTTTAGATTCAAGTTTTATTTCCTTAAATTTATCATAAATTTTGAAATGCCTAGCTAATCAAAATCACCCCATGATTTGCCATATGATTTTTCATGATTGGATGAAATCCTTATACCAACTTTCTGGAAAGTAGCTGCTATTTTTAGAAACTGAGCTAACTGTATAAATTACTGTTTTCCTCTCCTGAGGGATGTCAAAGCTCCTCACTCTGGTGGGATTTCACTTGCCGGTGATAAAGCTTGCTTGCATCTGCACTTGGCCTCTGTGAGTGTTTCTTACTATTCTGCTGCGACATTTGGAGGCCCCAGTGAGATGCTCACAGAAAAAGCTCTTGTTTGAGGAGGTCCTGTGCCTCCTTGCCTTGACAGTTGATCTCCAGGTGGTAGGGCACGGGGTGATTTAAACAAGGCAAGATGCTGCAGCCATTAGATAGACAACTTGGCCTACTTGCTGACCTGTGTGAAGTGTTTGAACATTTGATTTTACTCAATTTGTCTCTGAATTTGTTTCATATTACTTGTCAGGGATGGTAAGTAATCCCTGGGATTGTTTTGTCTTTGTGTTTTTTTCCCCAAATGTGCCTGCGATTTCAGGTCACTGTCAAATCTGTCACTCGGTTTGATCTCCTGGTGATCGTGTTGCTCCTGCCCTTCCTGCCTTGTGTTTCCTCTTTTGGATGCTCAGATTCCAAGGAATCCCTGATCACCTGCTATGTGTCATTGAGGGAATGGCATTTTCACCAATCTCCTCAGGCTTGGACTCTTGTTTGGATTGCTGGTAGAACAGAAGAGGGATGATTTGCTGGAGTAGGCTGGTTTTTTTTAAAATCTAAGTTAGGCCATTATGGGTTTGGCTGGCAGCAAACCAACTGTGTTGTAATGTATACTTAAAATTTTTGACAAGTTTAAAGATGATTATGGAGTCAAGATCAAACCAGGGATGCTATGTACCCTTTGTGAACTGGAATGGCCTTCTTTCGCTGTAGGCTGGCCATCTAGGGGAGCATTCAATCCACAGGTGACCTGTAGGATATGGAACATTTTGACTAGGGAGTCAGAACACCAGGACCAGTGCCCATACATTGACTCCTGGTTGTGTATGGTTTGAGTGCTACCTCCCTGGTTCAGAGTATGTGTCTGTGGATCTCCTGATCAGTGCTCATGATAACAGGAAAATCTCCAAAGGAAAGATCACCCACAATACCCTTGGCCCCAGAAGAGGATGATTCCATGTCCGTGTCCCTTCCTTCTCCAGTGCTGCTCCTACCTTACCCTGTTTTGCATCCTCCACATCACCCCTGTTGGCAGCCTTCACCAGAGCCCATGGTAGATTCCACCTCATCAGAAGGGGAGGTATCTACTTTGGACCCATCCTCTGTCATCCCTGTTCTGCTCCTGCAACAGGTGTCCATGGTAGGGGAAGGAGTGGTAGGGGAAGGTTCAACCTGTCATGGTTTATGTTATCTTTAGCACTAATGATTCGCACTAACTGAAAGACTCAAAATTTCCTTTTCAGAGCAACTTTGAGCCCTGATTACCTTGCTAGTATCAGTATTCAAAACTCACCACACTACTTGAAATGATAATCAGTAGTTGTTGCTAACCCTATTTTCTTCAGAGGAAAGTGACAGAATTTGAAAATCAGCCAAGAACCAAGTTAGATTAGACACTGGGTGTACTGAGCAAGACAAGACAGAGGCAGTAAAGACCACTTTTCCCAAAGTGACCCCCTAGTTGGGACCCCAACACTTCAGATGGGATGTGACTGCTAGAAACCCACCACCAGGCATTGAGAAAAGTGTTAATTGTAGCTGCAGGACACCCAGAAACCTAATAAAGGTGGTTAACAAAGGTGGTGCCAGGGACCTACTGAAAGCTCTACTGCATTCTTCAAGTGCCTTCTGGAAGCACAACAAACTTACATTCCATTCAATCCACAGGTACCCAAGAATGCCTATATTGTTAATATGACTTTTGTCACTTAGTAAACCCCTGATATATACCACAAATTACAGAAATTGGAAGGGTTTTTGAGAATGAGTATTAATTGAGGTGGCTCAGAAGATATATCATAATGGGGATGAGGCCACAAAGAGGGTGGGAGAAGAAAAGGAGAGGGAACACCAGAAAGAACCAGTGGCAGCTTTTAAGAAGGCCACTCAGTCAGAAATTAAGAAAAAAGACATGAAAAGGAAATGGTCTCAGTTGGGAGGACACCACTTTCCCTTGGATCCTGACCAATGTGCTTGTAAAATGAAGGAACATTTCAAGTGAGAATGTTCAAACTTGCTACAGAAAGAAAAAAAAGGAATTGCTTGTGATGGATTTGGGAGAAGTTTTAGAATGACAGGATCATGGGCCTCTATCTCTTGGCCTCAGGGACACCATGTTAACCACTACTGTGGAGAGAAAACCTATCAAAATCCTGCAACAGGTATGTCAGTGGTTCCTCAGCCAGTAACCCCACTGTTGGAACAAAATGTGTGCATGCAGGGGACAACTGGCAGGTCTTTAACATATTCTTTTTGTGCACCATGACAGGTTCAACGTGGGTGACAAATAGTATGTATGCCTGACTGTCCTTTTCTTCTTCTGGGCTGAGTGCTTCTTCACAAATTATGAGCTCAGATTTCTTTTACCCTCAATTTCTTTTATTCTCAATTTTGACTACTGGGGAAAAGTCCAGACCAGAAGCCCATGTTATAGCTATTACTTTTCCTATAAAAGAAGTATATCACCTCCTAGATGTGGAACAGACACCAGGGAATCCTGTCCTCCCCTCGTGGCTTTGACAGTTTCCCATGGTTTGGGCAGAAGATAATCCTCCAGTCTTGGTGGGTCATGTGCCCTGGGTGGTAGCAGAGTTTATGGGGTATGCAAAGCCAGTTTGCTCGAAACACCCTATGATCATGGAGGCCTGAAAAGGAATTAAATCTCATGTATAGAGAGTGCTTGAGGCAGGAATATTGAGAGTGTCCGCTCCCATGGAATACTTCTTCGTTGCCAAGCTGCAAGTCTGGGACAAATGAATACCACCCAGTCCAAGACTTGCAAGCTGTCAACACTTTGGTTGTTATCTTCCAACCGACTGTCCCAAACCCCTATAGTCTGCCTAGTTTTCTCCCATCTGCTCGAAGTTGGTATTCTGTATTAGATCTAAAGGACGCTTCTATATCTCATTGTCTGTAGGGTCCCAAGAATTTTTTTTTTTTCGAATGGGAAGAACCCAAAGGGGATGAAAATATCAATTTACCTAGAGAAGACTTCCTCAGGGATTTAAGAATTCTTCTATAATTTTTGGGGAAGACTTGACCAAAGATTTATTGCCTTTTAGCCAAGAAAATCCTCCTATTTCTCTGTTATTTTACACTGATTACTTGCTTTTAGCTGCAGAGACACAAGAACTGTGCTAGGAAGAAACAAAAAGGCTATTGCAATTGCTCCAAGGTAAAGAGTATTGGATGTCAAAGAAAAAAGAAAATCTGTATACAAACTGTTACCTTTTGGACCTGGTGTCAAAAGATAGAGGACATACTAATCAGCCTCATGTACCCAGGCAATCCAGGGCCTAAAGAAACCCTCTTATAGAAAGAAGGAATCCCTGGGGACAATTAAATATTGTTATCTTTGGGTTCTCAATTTTGCAGCTATCACAACATGCTTATATGAGGCTTTCAAAGGAAGAAAGATCCCCTTTCTGGAGAGGAGTACAAGCACTAGATGGCTCTTGAGACTCTAAAAGAAAAGGTATTAAGTGCTCCCGCCCTGGCATTACCATATCACTGAGCCTTTCCAGTTATTTGTCCATGAGAAAGAAGGCATTTCTCAAGGTGTTCTAAGATTTTGGGGCCTTGGAAGCACACAGTAACATATTAGTCTAAAAGGTTACATCCTATGGTGGATGGATGGCCCTCTTACCTATGTTCCACTGCCCCATTGCAATTCTAGTAAAAGAAGCTATCAAGCTGACTCTGGGACAAAAATTAAATGTGTTTGTCCCTCATGCAGTGAAGACTCTGTTAAGAGAACCTGGTGGCAAGTGATTATCAAGAACTAGACTGGCCCAATATCAAAGAGCTCTTTTAGAGAACCCTAGACTAGCCATTAAAACCCTGCCTGCCTCCCTTCTGCCCATGTCCTTAGAGACACCTGAACATGACTGCACTGAAACAATCAAAATGGTTTACTCAACTCAACTGGACCTACAGAACATGTTCCATTAGAATCCTGACTTGACTGTTTTCAGATGGTAGTAGCATGGCAATTGATGTGGTTCAGAGGGCAAGAGTAGTGGTTGTCACTATCAAATAGATCATCTGGTCTGAGGCTTTGTCTCCTGGGACATCTGCTCAAAGAGCTGAACTGATTGCCCTCACCCAGGCCTTGGAGGTAGGAAGAGACAAATGGATAAACATTTACACTAACTTGTGCTATGCCTTTGCAACTCTGTATGTGCATGGCATCATCTACAGAGAGAGAGAGCTTCTGACTGTGGGAGGAAAAGATACCAAAAATTCCCAGGAAATATTAAGCCTATTACAGGCCATTTGGCTGCCTGATGAAGTAGCCGCAATCCACTGCCCTGGGCATCAGATGTGCAATTCTGTGGACACTCAAGGAAACTGAGTGGCAGACTAGCAGATAAACAGGCCACTACTGAGGAGTCACACACTGAAGCCCATGTCTTGGTGTCTCCTCCTGTCAAACTGCCCCAGTATTCAGAGACAGATCTAAAATGGGCCCAATTGGAAGGAGCTAACGGCAAGACAGTAAGGCAGCAAAACTGCAGTTATCTACGCTAATGGGATTCCCTGAATAAATTCAGATCATTACATTCATGTTACCTGGTACCTGGTCCCACACCCCTAATGCCATGAAGAATTTTGTAACCAACTAGGGATTAAAATTCTACAACATGAACATCCCACATGGTTCATGGGATGTACTTGGTGTGCACAACTCTGTGTCTACAGTTGAAATCCAGGAGTATTTCTTACTATCCATAAGTCATTCTACACAATTCCCTGCACCCCTGTAACCCATAATTGGCTGCCACAAGACCTGCCACAAGGTGGTTCTCCTGTATTGCATCCTACCTTAGACCCTCAACAGCCCCCACTGGTGCCTCCAGCAACCCCTTTGGGAGTATATGATCTGTTAGATAAAGTCCCACAGTTTCTAAATTCTACTAGTCCAAATCTGACCCAAGATTTTTGGCAATTCATCAGAGCCAGGCCACCAGTTTACGAGTGATTGGCCTCTTCTACAAGACCCATACTAAATGGGAAACAATGTTCTGAGCAAGAGGCACAACCCATATCACTGCTACTCCTTGATAATGTGCGCGATAATGGGACTTGCGTAGGGACTGCCCCGACCTGTATGGCCTCTTGCAATCTCATTACATACATCAATGAGACCATGTGAACCCCTAATAGATCTTGGTACCACTGTCAAAAAGGACTGCATAAATGTATAAACCCACATAGTTTTTCATTAGGAATGTGTTAGCTAATTATTCTACTCCCCAGAGTGAATACGCTGTCAGGGGAAAAGGGGATATAACGTTTGGCCTTTCAACATAGATTAAGATGCTGGAGAAACACCCCTGTCTTACTCTCCATTTTGCTTGGAGCACAAATAGCCAGATATAGGGGCATTAGACTGGGATGGCCCAAGGCATGGAATAAGATCTATCAAGCATTCAGTATGCAGCACAACGACTCCATGACCAGGTAAATTCTCTAAGGAAGGTTGTCCTTCAAAATTGGAGGGGGCTTAACCCCCTCTTTATGGAGCAGTGTGGACTTAGTTAGCCTTGGGAGAGGAAAGTTGTTTTTATACAAATAAATCTGGAGTCATCAGAGACACCTTATCTAAGGTCCGGAAGAGGCTAGACAAAAGGGCCCAGGATCACCAGAATTTCTGGGGTTGGTATGCCCACCTTTATACTTACAATCCCTGGCTGACCTCTTTACTCACTAGTTTGTCTGGTCCCCTTGTTCATGGTTGGACCTTGGGTGATTAATGGGCCTGGGGAGAATCTCAGCTGTGCTAGACCAAGTAGAACTCCTGAGGTTAACTGAAATGCCAGAATACCAATGGCTAGAACTAGAAAGCCTTGTTCATCTTCATGCAGTGTCCCTGAGGGAGTAATGATGCAGGAAAAAACAAAAACAGAATACAGCTGATGCCATCTTGTGAACCTCTGCCATTTTATATTTAAGTTTCTGTTTCCTTAAGTTTCTTTTTTTTCATAAATGTCTAGTTAATCAAAATTACCCTATGATTTGTCATATGGTTACACATGATTGGAAGAAATCTTTGTAAAGTACCTTCTATTTTTAGAAACTGGCCTAATTGTGTATAAACCGTTTTTCCTCTCCTGAGAGGAGTCAAAGATTATCACTCTGGTGGGACTTCATTCACTGGCAATAAAGCTTGCTTGTATCTGCACTCAGCCTCTGTGAGTGTTTCTTACTATCATGCCATAATAGAGAAGGTTCCAATAAATTATCTAATAAAGAACCTTATTATTAACAATAATTTAAGCCCAAACCAAAATTAAGGAAGGAAATCAAAGATGAAAACAAAAATTAATGAAATTGAAATTAAAAAAATACAATTAATGAACTGAAGAGTCGGTTCTTTGAAAAAAATAACAAAATAGACAAACACCTAGCCAAGATTACCAAAAGAAAGAATCACATCAGTACAATTAGAAAGGAAAAAAGGCAAAATTACAACAGATAGCATCAAAATGCAGGAGAGAGTAGCAGCCATGAAAAAATATATTTTGAAAAATTGAAAAATCTTGAAGAGAAGTGTAGATTTCTAGGTTTATATGAAGTATCAAAAATAAAACAGTAAGACATAAAAATATTGATCAAATCAATAAGAAACAATGAAATTGAAGCAGTAATCAAAAATCTTCTAACAAAAAACAGTCCAGGACCTGATGGATTCAATTTTGTATTTTACAAAATCTTTACAAATGTTATATTATCAATACTTTGCAAACTTTTCAATAATATTGAAACACATAGCAAAACTAATTCTTTGTAAGGCAGCATCACTCAGGTCTCCAAATCAAAGACCCAATTAAACAAGAAAACTGCAGGCCAATCACCTTAATGAACACAGAGGCAAAATTCCTCAATGATATATTGTGAAATGGAATGCAACAAAAGATCATATATTATGACCAAGTAAGTTTCATCCCAGAGTTTCAGTGATCATTCAACATACAATCTATAAATGTAATGCACAACAGAAACATAAATAAGGACAAAAATAACATGATTATCTCAATAGATGAAAGAATAGCTTTTGACAAAAGCCAACACCCATTCAGGATACAGCCCTGAAAAAAGTGTGTAGAAGGACCTGAACTGTGTCTGATAAAAGATATTTATAACAAACCAATGTCCCACATCATATTACTTGGAAAAAACTGAAAGGTTTCCCTCTAAAATAAGGAAAAAGACAAGGATGTCCATGATCACTTCTGTTCAGCATAGTATTAAAAACTTTACCCAGAAAAGTCAGTCAGGCAAAAGAAAGTAATAAAAGGGATATATCTATCCTTTCATGCAAGACCCAAAAAAATTCCTCTAAAAATCTCTTTGAATTAGTAACCAATTTTGTCAGCAGCAGGCTAAAAAAATCAACATGGAAAAATCATTGGCATTTTTGTACACCATTAATGAGGAATAAATTAGGAAAATAATACCATTCATAATAGCAGCAACAAAAAATAAACACATAGGAATTAACCTAACCAAAGAAGTGAAAGACTTTTGCAATAAAAATGCAGTAGTCTGAAAAAGTTCAAAGATATCAGAAAATAGAAAGATGTCCTCTGTTCTTGGATAAGCAAAAACAATATTGTCAAAGTGGCCATAGTTCCAAAACTAATATATAGATTCAACACAATCCTAATTAAAATACCTACAGAACCTGAGAAAACAACCTTAAAATCCATATAGAACCAGAAGATATCCAGAATAGTAAAATTGGTTCTGGGCAACAAGAGCAAGACAGGAGGCATCACAATACCTGCCTTCAGGGTATATTACAAAGTAACAATAGTAAAAATGGCCCAGATAATAGTAAAAATGGCATAAAAAAGACATGTGGGTCAATGCAACAGAATAAAGGTGACAGAAAGATCTCCAGATACATTCAGTTATTCTATCTTTGACAAAAGAACTAAAAACATATGTTGGAGGGAAGATAGCCAACCCAACAAATGGTGCTGGGAAAAATGGCTGTATATGTGAAAAGATTGAAGGTAGACCCATATCTTTTACCATGTACCCAAACATTAAACAGAACAGTGAACCTACTATAAGATAAAAATAGATAAAACATTTACTTTGAAGTTATAGATAAAGGCAAGGAATTTCTGACCACAATTTCAACTGTACAAGAGATAATAGCAAGAATCAACAAATGGGATGATATTGCATTCATATTAAAAAAAAAACCTTCTGCACAGCAAAGAAAAAAAACACAATAGAGTTAAAAGACAATTTATAGCCTAGCTATTCCTCAGATGGAGAACTGATATCTAGACTATATGAAGGACTTAAAAAAATTACACTATGCAAAATAAGAGTTAGGAAATGGGAAAATGAAATAATAAATAAATAATAAATACTTCTCTGAGAAGGAAGTACAAGTGGCCAAGAAGCATGTGAAAGAATCTTCAATATCTCTGGCCATTAAAGAAATGCTGCTTAAAACAATACTAAGATTTGGCCCCCCTCCTTGCTCCAAGGACCTAGGGGTCAGCAGGAATGTTGGCCTTGCCCCCTTTTTCACTCCAAGTCAATGGGTCTTCAGCCTTGCCCCTCTCCTCACTCCAGGGACTGAGGGGTTGGTGAGAATGTGAGCCTTGCTCTTTCCTTACTCCACAGAGTCGGTGGGATCACCCTCCTCCCCCACCCAAAAGGCCACAGCAGCCCATGGACAACTAGTGACCCCTTCCACCCCTTGCAGAACATTGGTGGGCTGGTGGGAATCTCAGCAACCCCTCACCCACACGGACGACCTCAGTGGGTTTGCAACAGTGTGGTGAGTTTCCTCCTCAAACAGAGGACCTCACTGGGTAAACAGGAGTATCAGTAAACTCCTTCCCAAATTTAGGACTTTGGCAAATTGGCAAGAGTGTGGGTGAGTCCTTCCTCCATACAGAGAACACCAGGTGAGTTTGAGGAGAGTGCTGACAAGGCCTCTCCCGACCCAGAGGTAATAAAAAGAGCCTATGAGACACCCAGTGACACGGTAGGGTCCCTGCTGAGGTGCACACTATAACCAGGTAGATCTGGCAGCCTGCAACAGCCCAAAGCCATAGGAACTAGGGGTTGACTTACATCAATACTCTTAGACTAGTCAGCCTAGAAAACATATAGGACTCATCCAACAGGCCATGCAGGTGGAATTCAGTTGACTGGCCCTTCCTTTCATTGTGAGACCTAGTAATTGGACAAGCATCCATCACATGCTAAGACCCTAAGACACACATAACAGACAGTTGAGACTAGTGGGATTGAAAACCAAAATATTAACCTAAGAAGTGAAAATGATAAAATGAAAAAGCAAAATGCAATCTCAGACATCCATTCCATCAGGAACAAGTACAGGAGACATCAAAATAGAGGACATTAGAAGTCATAAACCTGAAATTTCTGAAAATATAGCAAGTGAAATGAAGAAAAAAAATACATGAGGCTATTGAGGAAATCAGTTTAGAAATAATCTGTCATGAAAGAAAAAATTGACAATATTAATAAAGGAATTGCTCAACATAGCTGGAGAAGATATAGATAAAAAGTACAAGAGCATGAGAAGATAATGGAAACCTTGAATGAGTAATAGAGAAAAAATTAGAATGAATGAAACAAAGTCAAAGAGAGATCCAGGAAATAAAAGTTCCATTGAAAGCTGATGAAACTATTTGAATGAAGCCAAGGATGAAATTTTGGACCTTGAGGACAGGATCATAGCTAGTGATCATGAAAGGAAAGAACTTTTAAAAATAACAAGACAGCATGAAATGACAGTTCAACATAGAATGGATCAATAAAGAGGGTCAAGCAATATGCTGTATACAGGAAACACATCTGACTCAAAAGGAAACTCATAGATTAAAAGTCAAAAGATGGAAAACAATATTCAATGCAACAGGAACCTGGAAAAAAGCAGGGGTAGCTATTCTGTTTGCAGACAATGTAAATTTCAAACCAAATATGATCAAAAGAGTTAAAGAAGATCACTACATACATGTTAGGGGAATAATTCAAGAGGAAGAGCTAACAATCATAAATACACATGCAACAAACACAAGAACACCAAACTATATAGGTCAAATACTAATAGATATGAAAAACAAAATACACAATAATACAATTATAGTAGATGACCTTAATACTCCATTGTCACAAAGAGATAGATCAACTAGACAAAAAATAGGCAAAAAATAAAAGAATTGAATCAAATGGGCTTAGTAGACGTTTACAGAGTGATCCAAACAACAACACCAGAATACACATTCTTCACAGCTGCACATGGGACATTCTCCAAAATAGTCCATATACTACTATCCCATAGAACATACTTAAGTAAATGCAAAGGGGTTGAAATTATCCCAGGCTCATTATCTGATCATAATGCACTGACACTGGAAATTAATGACAAAAGAAACTGCAAAACCTACATAAACATATGCAAATTAAATACAACCTCTTGAATGATCCAATGGGTCATAGAGGAAATTAAAGAAGAAATTAAACAATACCTAAAATTCAATGAAAATGCAGGTACAACATATTGAAACCTGTGGGACACAAGGAAAGCAGTCCTAAGAGGGAAATGTATAGCAATGAATTATCACTTCAGAAAAACAGAATGAGTACAAATAAACAACCTAATATTACACCTCAAGCTTCTAGAAAAATAAGAGCATGTAAAGCCCAAAGTTCATAGTAGAGATGAAATTATAAAGATCAGAGCAGAAATTAATGTAATTGAGACTAAGAAAACAATACAAAATATTAATGAATCAAACAGCTGGTTCTTTGAATGAATAAACCTCTAGCCAACCTTATCAAGAAAAAGAAAGAAAAACTAAAATTCATGCAATAAGGAATAAAAAGGGTGAAATTATTACAGATCCCATGGAAATTCAAGAAATCATGAATACCTACTTTGAAAATCTTTACTCACATAAGGTGGAAAACACAGAGGAAATGGACAGATTTCTAGAAATGTATCAATTACCAAAGCTGAATCAAGAAGATATAACAATTTTGAATAACCCAATATAAGCTACTAAAATTGAAAATGTGATTAAAAACTTACCAACTATGAAAAGCTAAGGTCCTGATGGATTTATAGCTGAATTTCTATAAGAAATTTAGAGAAGATTCAATGACAATACTCATAAAACTCTTCAATGAAATTGAAGGAGAAGCAATTATTCCTAACTCATTATTATAGACAAGTATTACTGTGATACCAAAAAGCAGAGAAAAACTCAACCAAAAGAGAACTGTAGGCTAGCCTCCCTAATGAGCACTAATGCAAAGATTCTCAGTAAAATACTGGCAAATGGAATGCAGCAAATTTTCAAAAAGTTTATACATCATGACCAAGTGGGACTTATCCCAGGAATGCAGGGATGGTTTAACATACACAAATCAATAAATTTAATATACCACATCAACAGAGCTAAGGACAAAATCACATGATCATCTCAATAGATGCAGAAAAAGCTTTTGAAAAAGTCCAATACTTGTTCATGTAAAAAACCCTACAGAAATTTGAAATAGATGGTATCTATCTCAATCTGATAAAAGCTATCTATGACAAACCAACAGCCAACATCATACTAAGTGGAAAATAACTGAAAGCTCACTCTAAAATCAGGAAGAAGACAAAGATGTTGATTATCACCACTCTTATTCAATGTTGTTCTGGAAACATTAGCCTGAGCATTAGACAAGAGAGAAATAAAAAAACCAGGATAGGAAAGGAAAAAGTTAAATTATCCCTATGTGTGGATAACATGATACTCTACATAGAAGACCCCAAATATTCTATCAAAAGACTACTAGAGTTAATAAGCAAATTCAGCAGTGTAGCTGGATACAAAGTAAACACTCAAAAATCAATAGCATTCCTGTACACAAACAAAAAACTCACTGAGTGAGAAATTTGAGAACTAGCACCTCTCACAATAGAATCTAAAACAATGAAATTCTTAGGAATCAACCTAACAAAGGATTTAAGGGACCTATACATTGAAAACTATAGTATTCTAAAAATGGAAATTAAAGAGAATGTAAGAAAGTAGAAAGATATCCTTTGCTCTTGGTTAGGAAGAGCCAACATTGTGAAAATGGCCATACTGCCAAAACTGTTATACAGATTTAATGAAAGTCTGATCAATAACATACCTTACAGATCTAGAGAAAACATTACTAAAATTCATTTGCAAACAGGGAAGACCAAAGCAAAGGCAATCCTGGGCCACACGGCAAGGTAGGAGGCATCTCAATCCCTGACTTGAAATTATAGTACAAAGCGACAGTGATAAAATCAGCATGATATTAGCAAAAAAATAAACTTGAGGATCAGTGGAACAGATTAGAAGATACAGACACAACTACAAAGACACTTAGCCACCTTATCTTTGACATAAGGGCTAAACATATTCACTGGAAGAAAGATAGCCTCTTTAATAAATGGTGCTGGAAAAATTGGCTTTCCACTTATCAAAGACTGAAACTAGACTCATGTTTATCAACATGCACTAAACTAAAGTCAAAATGGATCAAAGATCTAAATATTAAAACAGAAACACTAAATCTACTGGAAGACAACGTAGGCATAAATCTTGAAGACATAGGATAGGCAAAGAGTTCAAAATGCAAACTTCAAGGGAATTACTTTCCAGAATCAACAACTGGGATCTCTTTTTATTAAAAATTTTTTGTACTTCAAAAGAAATTCCCAACAAAGTGAAGAGAAAACCTACAGAATGAGACACAATTTTAGCCAGCTGTCCCTCAGACAAAGGACTTATATCCAGAATGTATAAAGGAGTGAAAAATATCAGCACCCCCCAGCACCAAATTCAAAGGCCCAATCCAAAATGGGCATCTGAAATGAGCACACATTTCTCAGATGAAGAAATCCAAATGGCAAATAAATACATGAAGACATGCTCAACATCACTGGTAATTTGAAAAATGCAAATTAAAACAACATTGAAATTCCATGTCACTCTAGAAAGAATGGCTGCCATCAAGAAATGAACTAATATCAAATGTTGGTGGGGCTTTGGGCAAAAAGGAGCACTTCTCCATTGCTAGAGGAAGTGTAGACTGGTACAACCACTGTGGAAATCAGTATGGAGAGTCCTCAAAAAACTAGGGTTAGAAGTCCCATTTAATTCAGCTATTCCCCTTCTGGGTATTTTCCCAGAAAAATTGAAAATGTCATGCCACAGTGATATATGTGCACCCTTGTTTATAGCAAAATGATTTATAATAGCTAAATCTTCAAAACAACCAAAATAGCCATCAACTGCAGAATGAATAAAAATGATGTGGTATTTTACTCAGCTATAAAAAGGATAATATTGAGGCTTTTATAGGTAATTGGAGGCAACTTGAGACCATACTCATAAATGAAATAAATCAAACTCACATTTATAAATATCATATTGTCTCCCTAGTATAAAAATAATAAAAAATAAAAATCTGAAAGAGTAATAAGATCCAAAATGTATAATAGATATTGTGACAACGAAAGGGAAAGAAAGTGCTCAAAAGGACAGAACTACTGGGATAGGGGAGAGGAAAAAAAGAAGGAAAAGATTATATGTAAGTTGGTAAACATATATAAATGTATGTATGTATATGTATGCTAGACAGATAACTATACTACTAATCTCTCTTAGTTTATCAAAAAGAACAGTTTGTGCTGTCATTGTTTGACTGATGACTTTTGTGTCTAGAGTTTATAACCTGAACAACTAGTTCTGAAATAACAATGTGCAATAAATTCACTAGTGTTAATTCCCTATTTTTTTTTCTTTTTTGAAATTCTGTATCATTTCTATCATTTTTGTGTTTTGATTTTTAAAATTAAAAAAAAAAGACAATACTAAAATTTCAACTCATACTAGAAAGAATGATAATCATCAAGAAATCAAATAACATCACTGATGTAGCTTCAGTGAAAATAGATTTCTCCTACATTATTTGGGAACTAGTACAACCATTATATAAATAAATACAGAGATTACTCCAAGAACTGAAATTAGAAATTCCATTTGACAGAGGTATATCCTTTGTAGCTATCTTCCCAAGGAAGTTAAGAATGTTATATTACAGTAATACATGCATACCAATATTTATGGCATCTCAATTCATAATCACTAAATCCTGGAACCGGCCGTATGTCTACCAATAAATGAATAGGTAAAGAAAATGTAGTATATATATGATGTCTTATTTCCTTGAAGGTCTTATTTCTGCTGACAATTTTTTCTTTTTTTAGGTGGTCCAGAAAAACTATAGGGGCTAGAGCTAGGTGTGTGAATTGGAAAAGTTCTTTTGCTCTGATGTGGGTCTCTGTTATTCAGAAAATTCTGGGCCTAATATGTATGCTTCTCCTGACTTTGAAAGAGCTATGAAGGGAATTTCCTGGATCCTCATGATCAGAATCCAGTAGGCTTCTTGGTGGAAAAGCTCGTGAAAGTGTAGAATGTGTGAAACTCTACATTTTCTGCTGTGGTTTGTATCTGCTAAAATGTAGTAAGATTCAATAGAGAAGTATTTTTCTAGTCATATGTATTTAATGATAATTTATTTTAAGGTTTAGTTGCAAAAAATTAAATGAGATTTAGAAAACTTCATGGTAAAAGGAGCCAAGAAGTAATAGGTGGTCAAGAATTATACATATGCCTGTGAATAGGTATATGTTTCATACACACACACAAGTAATATATGTGTACATATATACATACATATGAATCATGATCATAAATTTAGTGAATGTTTAAATTTTTAAACATTACAGTAAAAGACACATTGCCATTAATCTCTCCCTAAATATATAGTTCCTCTTGCTTTGAACACACTTACCCCATTGTCTTTATCACTTTCTGTAGCAATTCTGGAAGTCCTTTCTCATAGGCATCTTTAGTCACACTGTGGTGGCTGCCATGATATCTTGAATGGAATCAAAATATTTATCTTTGAAGGCCATTTTGACTTTGAGAAAGAGCCAGAAGTCCTGTGGTTTGAGTTTAGGTGAATAAGGTGGAAGAGAGTACAACATAATATTTTATCTGATGAAAATTGTAGTACCAGAAGCAGTATGTGATGTGATGTGTTGTCATGATGGAGGATTAAAACCTCTGACCATTTCTCAGGTTGTTTTCTCCACATATCATTTTTAAACACTCTAATAAGTCTTTATGATATTTAAATCTAAATTGATGTTTCTGGTTACACAGTTACCTTTTTATCCATCAAAACAAAAATGACAATAAGCACCACCTTGATTTTGGATCTTCATGGATGTACTTTTCACTGGGGAGAACTAGGTGATTTTTTGTTGAGAACTTGAAACCTTCATGTCAGGAGCACATCTAAAGACTCAAGTTTCACCTCATATGATGACATTTCTTAAAACCACACTGAGATTCCATCTCACTCCAGAAAGAATGGCCAGGATCAACAAAACTACCAACGACAAATGCTGGAGAGGCTGTGGGGAAAAAGGAACTTTTCTGCACTGTTGGTGGGAATGTAGACTGGTGCAACCACTGTGGAGGTCAGTGTGGAGATTCCTCAAAAAGCTGGGGTTGGAGGTCCCATTTGACCCAGCTTTTGTGTGTGTGTGTGTGTGTGATTAATATTCTAAAGAGTACTCAGTATTCCAGACAGAATATTAGAATACTCAGTATTCTAGACAGAAAAATTAATGAAACAACACAGAAAGGTTCTTGGCCCTTCACAGAATGCTTACGTGGAATTTCTCTTTTAATCAGTCTGAATCATATTGATACACAATATGTACAGAAGTCTGTGGTCTTGCCTCACAGTTTGTTCAAATGACCACATATCAGAACACTTCAAAGATTTCATGAATAGTTCACTTTCTTCTTAAGCTGTACTCTACCTAGTAAATGCACTGATGGAGTTGAACATTCCTTTTAGGTTAGCATTCTTCCAGGTTAGGATAAAGCATTAGTGATAACTAGGCAGTAAGTGTTGCATATTAATTAAACTTTAGGGAAAATATGATGTTTTACAGAGGAATTAAAAAAAGACAAATGCAATCTCTTATGCTTAGTAGTCAGTGATGACAGTAATGACACAAATTATTCAAGATATAATAGGAATTTGCTGTATTAAAAATAAAACTCAAACCCTACTCATAAATTCAGCTTACACATGAAAAGATAACATCAAACTTATTGTTCACAAGGTCAAACACCATAGTATAACATAGTGTCTCAGATACCTATGCATCTTATATCTTTATTGAGAACTTTAGGAAGTACAATGGCATATGAGGAGTGGAGTTACATTTTGTTCATGAATAGAGTGAACATCTTGCACTCTTTCCAGTCCAATGTTCATTTTCCTTGATACACCAAATGTTAGCCCAAATTAGTCTAAATTGTGCATATATTAAAAATATTAGTGGGCATTCTTTCTCACTTAGCACATAGTTGAGTTAAATTCTCAACTCATAATTCCATTTCAGTTACAATTTCCAATTAAATCTCTCAATGGCCTATGCAATGTTAATTTAGAATGCCATCTTTTTTCACTATTCAAATCTTACTTTTAAACTTTAACTATGAGAAGATTCATTTAATGCTTTGTAAATTGAATTATGAAATAGCACTTTCCCCTTTGACTATAACTAAAGTTTCATATTATTCAGAAAAGAATTCAATATTAAAAATAGGTCTCTGAGTTTCATACATACATCTAAATTGACAAATGGTACTACCCATACACATGTGCATCTAATATGAAATTTTATGTCAAAGAGAAATAAAGAATGTTAAAAAATCTTTAAAAATATACAAAGTTTAGATAGCAAGAGATGATTTGGTGTTTATTTTAGACTATGCATCATTGTCTTTGATTAAAAATACAGTGTACTCAGTGAGAAATCGAGGAGAAAGGAAGAAAAAGAAGAAAAAAGAAGAGGAAGACAAAGAGGAGGGAAAATTCAGCGACCATCTTGAGAAATGAATTTAGGAAGCTGGTGAGGATGATCTTTCTTGCCTTCCCTCACTCCCGTAATTTTAGCCACTTTCATGTCTCTTACAGGAAACTGTGTACTCTTCTGTGGTCAGAACTACTTCCTAGTATTGACATATATCAAAAGGAATTAAAAGGATGAAAGAGCAAAGACCAAGAGATATTGCATGTCATTTTTTCATGTTCTGGAGGCAGCAGTAATACAATAATCATTCAATGATCAGTGTTTATGGTCAAATTTCAGTCAGTAGCTTGATATTCTCAAATACCTGTATATTACGGTAATTTAAATTTTCAGGAATGTTTAGATATTCTGTTCCATTCATGCTCACTTATGTTAATAATTCACCATGGGGACACCAAAATTAGAACAATTTGCCTAACATATTTCTCAACTAGCTTGAAAATAGATTTAGCTTCTTTCTTTGTACATTGCAAAAAGAATCAGTTTAACTGATTTTGGTCTATGCCCTGTGACATGTACTTATTAAAAATCTGCTTTATGTTAGCTCAAAGCTTACACAAACCTTTGTATGCTTCATTAAAAACACATTTCCTAGTAAATATTATCTCCATGACTTAATAGTGACAAAAAAGTAAAAGTCCATCAAATTCATACTACCAATTTGCTATGCAACTAACATAAAAATTTATATTCTGAATAAATTGTGTTTAGCCAGCATTTAGGAAGAATGGATGTATTCATTGTCATTGCTTCTCCCAAGCATTTTGCAAACTTCTACTGACTTCATGGATTTCAAAGTTCTCATAATTTTTTCTTTCAGCTTTCAAGTTCACGGACTTGGCTGGACCTATCCTTAGAACCCATTGACACCACTGATTGCTTGATCCAGAGTTCTTAACTGATTTTGTTTTTTCTATGACTAGAGAGGTTCATGTTTTCCTAGAGAGATTCATGAATCTCTATAAAGAAAAAAACCCTTGTAACAAATTGGTCTACTAAACTAAGCAAAAATGGCAGGTAGTATTTAATGGTTAGGTCAGAGAAACAGATTCTGTACACATTTTTCTAGAAAGATCTTAAGTCAGTGACAAAGGGTGCTATAGGATGGAATTAACGATAGGAGTCATTATTATATAACTTCATGATAGTTACAACTGCATGCATTTCAATTTTGGTGCTTAATCTTGTCTAGCAAATATGCATTTTCAATAATTTTCTTTGGTTATTAAGCAGTGATCAGACTGTTGGAAGAAAAACCATCATCTAGTGGTATCACACTGTGCAAGCCACTTACACTGCCTGCTGTCTTTTCACTAGAAAATAAAGGTGTTTCCAGAAATGGAGGAGAACACCTGTAATCCCAACACTGGAAACACGGGAGGACCACTGTGAGTTTGAGGCCAGCCTGGGCTACATAGTGAGACACTGTCTCAAAAACAAAACAAAAGCAAAAAACAAAAATAAGAACAGAAACAAAAGAAGGTGTGTTGAACTTTAATATCATTTTCAATATGATTATGCTCTCATTATACGAATTCAGAACCAAACTAATAGACTTAAGTTCTATTATAAGGTAGGACTAGGAAAAAACACTAATGCATAATAAATTCTCAGTAACATTACAATTAATAAAGGGCTTTCTTTCACTTTATTCTGAAAATAGCAAGCTAATAAAGGAACAAGTAACATTTTAAAAACTAGCAGAATATGATTGTCAGAATTCTGTTTAATTACACAATTATATTTCATCCATGATAACAAAAATGTAAAGAATTCATTTAACATTTAATATTAGCAATGTTCAAGCACCCATGGGTAAAACCACCAGTTTATTTGGTCAAGAGTTCAACCATGTAAACTTGTCAAGTAAATTAGTATTTTAACTGCTTTATTCTTTAAGTGGTGAAGGAAAAGTCAATATTACACAACTATAAATTATCCTCCTTATAGCAATATCATTTGTATACTTCTTGGGATTATATGACATCTATAACAATAGATTAGGTTTATTTTTTAAGGATATTTATATATATTCAGAATAATATTCAGCTATGTTCTTCATATCTTTTTACCAAGGGGAAGAATCACACAGACAGATTTAAAAATAATCAAATTTCCTAATTTTATTATTGCCTCATTATATTTTCAGTTTTGTCAGAAATTCACATTTAGGTTTCAGAGACAGCTATTCTTCACATTTCATTCCAGAAAAATACTCCACTAGTATTTAAGTACAGATGTGCCCAGATTATTATTAATCTGTAATAGATTATGACTAATATATGTTAGATCATATATTTTCCAACAGAAGCAAATTTATAATGGGTGTTTTAAGAATAGCTTAATGTCCAAAGTTATTTTTATCAAAATGATAATACATTTAATGAACTACAAATGACATCTCTCTATAATGTACAGTATAAGACTTCACAGAGAACATATAAGTTAATTAAATAAAAATTTACAGAAAGCAAAGATATAACATAATTTAAGATAGTTTAGAGATTCATAGGGATAAAGATTTTGCAAGGTGGGGTTATTCTGGGTAAATATGAAAAGAAAAATGGTAACTTCAGTGAAAGAGTGGGTCAAAAATTTGTGTGTGTGTGTGTGTGTGTGTATGAGAGAGAGAGAGAGAGAGAAAGAGAGAGAGAGAGAGAGAAGTTTAGAGTGGGGACAAAGGAAAAACTGTAAATCCTGGGAGGTCTCCTGTCCTCCTTAATGAAGACGACACCAACCTTCATGTCAGAGAGCAGATTGATGTGATAATGTTATTCATGTGCTGATCCATGCATTCTAAAATAATAGAACGTCTTATAACAAGAAAGAATCATACTCCATTGTGACAATTGGAACCCCATTTCCTCTACTTCATCCATGTACATGTATTTATTAATTTATATTGACCAGAGTAAATATCACTACTTGAACTATATCAGATTTGTGAATTTGAAGCTGATAAATCATTCTTTTATTATGTTAATTTTGGATTGATACTGAATATCAGTCTAGTATTACTAGTTTGTTCTTCATCTTGAGGCCTTTCAGTCCCTCCATCAAATAGTCAATGAACTGAAACCATTATAAAAACCCCCACAAGATGTTTTATTTAAGAGGACTCCCATAGTGACTTTTAAAACACTAAAACATGTCTCATTCTTCGTTTTTGCCTGAATTTGGAGTTTTAAATTTTGTAGACCTGATAATAAGCAACTCTTTTTGAGACTGTGGGTCTCAGCACTATCAGAGTTAGGGCAGATGCCTGGTCCTCTCAATGCATAATTCTGTGTCTAGAGAAAGGGTTGATTTCACGCTCTCAGTCTAAAAGCATCCAACATGCAGGAACACACTGAGGAGGTTAATTGTATTAACTAGTAGAATTGGCCCAAACTATTGATTAGAATCTTTAACTCATTTAGTCTTTCAAAAGTTGATATATGGAATATGGACTAAGGAAGTAGGTGTGGACGATATGATAAAATAAAAACATTAGTTTAATGGAATTTTAGAAGGAACATTTCTTTTACAAATTCATTTTCAAGTTTCATGTTCAAGATGTTAAAATCAGGGAAATGTGTCTGAAAACTGTAAATAACTTGTGGCTTTCATGTTGTAATACTTTTAGATTATTTCTTATTTATCTAAACCAGTAAATGTAAATAACTGCCTATAAACAAAAACTGGAGCTATAAATTACTTTAATGCAAAACAAATAATTTTTGAAATATCTGAAGTTGGAAACTATTTGAAGATCACATGAAAAAATGTAGCTTTAATAGTATAATTATCAATCAAAGTTGTGCACCAATAACATAAATAATGACACTATAAAGTGCTATGGAGGGATAAAGAGTCCAAAATAATGGTCATGATTACCATACAAGGGATTAGCAGGACATCAAAATACACACTACTGCTAAATTTTTTTTACCATTATTTTATGATAAATAAGTCTGAATTTTATTTATTTTGTTGGTACTGGAAATTGAACCCAAGATTTTGCACTTGCCAGACAGGTGCTGTGCCAATGAGCTATATCCCCAGTCCAAGTCTGAGCTTTGAACAAAAAAGTAATTGGATGATGATTTAAGAGTAATAAAGCTTATACCAGTCATTCATGACCTACAACAAGGATTGTCTCAGAAAGCCTTTTGAAAGATGATGCCGAATGCAAGAAGAGTAACAGCATCTCAAAAATATGGGAAAACCCTTAAACATATATTTTTATCATGTGGCCCTGTGGTATTTCTCAACTTGCACTAGGTTTAACTGGAAGACAAGGTGGAGCCGAGGAAACTCTCCTGGACATGAACCCCGGAACTAAGAGAAACCATTCCTGGTCATTTCTTTGTCTTTAATAAAATATGGCATCCATGGATTTCAGTTTTCTCTTGAGGAAAGCAAAGTGAAACCTCTATTCTATCTGACCTTTAAGAGTGCTTCTAGAGCTGGCTAGCATTCTGCCTGTGTAGAAAATATGCCTGGCATTTCATACTTCTATGAGTGTGCAAGCTATCTAATGCCTCCTCTGTTGAAACAATTGTGGAAATACAACAAAGTTCACCTTCTTGAGTAAGAAAGTATGGATTTGTGGTAGTTCTGCAGAGAAAAGTATAGTCTTCTAATATGTTTACTGGGAATATGCACATGAGATTGCAATCTTTTCTCACATATTTAGCCCCAGCCATATGTATCATGATAGTACATATTCATAATAACCCTAAAATGATTTTGGCCATAGAAAAAATGACTCATATTGAAGACACATTTTGGTATGGGGACTTTGTTGCACATTTTTGTGTTAAAATTTTTTCACAAGATGGAAATGATGCAATAGGTGAAAAAGGCCAAGTATGTGACACTGAATGGGGTTTGAGTGTTAGCAAAGTACTCTCAGTGTTGCTCTTGACATTTCAGTGGATTCTTTATTATTTTACCTAAATTATCCTCCTGATGGGTCACCATCCTTCTTTATTCTTTCCGTGGTAAATTGTACCCTATAAGTTTCATAGCTTACACATATACACTCCATAAATTTCACAGGCTAGATATTAGTATGTGTGAAATATCACCTGTTGTTATAATTATTAATACATGCCTAGGGTAAATTTTTATCTATTTTGAAAAGGAAGTGGTCTGAGAATATATAATTAGTTATTTATAATGTAATTTGAAATGTAACATATTGTTAGGCATGTTAATACAATTGGAGGATATGTGTTTTTCACTTTGATCAATTATTAGTGTAATTTTTCTTGTAAAATCTGAAGTGTTAACAAGTCTAAAGCTCATTCCCACTGGATGTATACTGTCTATTGTGCTGTGTTATAGTAGAACTGGACTAAGATTTTTATAAGAATGTAACTTCCCTGGCTTCTTTTATATAGCACTAATGGTTGACTTTAGTATGGTAAATTATTCCAATAATCAAGGGAGTAATGTACTCATGCTTTTCTGCAAAGTTACTTGAGATATTAGCCAAATAATTGATGAGTAGACATCAATCTGCCTGATATATTTTCAATACCTACTATAAAGATACCACATGCAGTAAACTGGATCTGTAGAAACTACTACTAACAGTGTAAAGCTATTTGTCAGGCCACTGTTTCTACATTGGATAGAACATATTAGTGGCTGATCATTTTATAGGCGATAAATGTTTTTCAAACATAATTGCCCAATGAAGACAGCAACGAGTTGCACAAGATACTAGGACTAGTGCTGTGGTTACTAGTTGGTGAAAGAGGTGAAGTTTAGTTCACATGCTCTGTCAAATAGCATCCTCCATAGTAAGCAACTAAATGTATATTTCTTTTATAAAATTCAAATTTTGGCAGTGGCCAGAACCTATAGATTCATAAATATTTGCAGCCTGCCTAAATAAATTGTCTGAGTACCTACTATTTGTCCAATAAATATGGGAAAGATGTGTTTTATCCCTTCCCCCAGAATAGTGAACCACTGGATCAAATTCATTGTGTACTATAAATATAATATCATATGTTTGTTATGTGCACATTAATTAAAATTATCAGAAGAAATAATTGAGGACATGGAAAATAAATCCCCTCACAAATCTTTCTATGAAATATGTAAGACTTTATTATATGTGGGATTCCTTAATCATTTGTCTTTATGAAACCGATATATAAATGGTGAGTATCTCTATTTACATGTACTAATCTGGGTGAAACCCTAGTTGAGTCACTTTCAGGAGCCAAAAGATGTCTTTGGTTCACAGCAAGCTCTTCCTCATCATGAAAAAGTTGACTGAATGTTTAAAGATATAGCACATCTCTGAAGGGAAAAAGGACTTGCAATGCAGAGAGGCATCTTCAGTTAAAAACCTACGAGCTCAGAAGAGTAGAACACATTCCCACAGCTATGCTAGTCATTCAGTGGAACCGATTTTTGTGAAGTTCTAATGAACTGGTAAAAGTGACTTTCCATCTTTGGTCTTCATAGCTCTATCTGCTTGTCATTTTTATTACAATGAACACAGTCTTTTGTCAAGTGTATGAGGTTACTGTAAATTCTATTTGCTCATTTTACAGTTTTGACTCAGTTGGAAGTACACTTGGAGGAGAATGCTAGAATAAAGCTCTAAAACTACACCATGAGATACTTTATACCATGTCTCTCATTGTGATGAGATTGGGTGAAAGCCTTGCGAAGTAAATGTCTCATATACTTTTTTCTGTGTCATTATTGTCAGAGCAAACTGGCCCAAGGTTATGCCTTGTCAGTTAGCTTGCTAGGGAAGATCAGAACCCAACAGTGTTCTGGAAGCAATGCACGCAGATACTTGTCTCCTACCAAAGAGACAGACACAAGAGCAGACTCCTGCAATTAGCTGAATCCCCCTGGACCCGCTGTCTGTGCTTCTGGCACATTAATAAAGCCGAGACCTGAACCAGGACCCCTGAGGGCCTTTCCCCATAAGTCCCTTATAGAAACTTCTGGTGTCTAAGCAACAGCTCGACTGAGTGAGGCAGCAAGAGCTCGCTCTGAATTGGCTGCACTAGGAACTGTGCTCAAATGGTCTCAGCTGGGAGTTGCTCTGGTATATTCAAGTAATGGCATTTCTAAAGCAAATGCCATGTACTAAAGAAATTCAGAAGTGTCAGCCCTGAATGCCGGGATCCCAGGGAAGCCTGTATCCTCCAAAGGAACCAGTCATCTGCTCCTTTGCTGTGCCAGCAAAATTCACAGCACAGAGAGTATGGGTAATTTCCTTTTTATCCCTGAAGGCTTAGGGTAATTATTTTTTGCAGCCACATTAACTCTTATGATTAGCATCTTGATGGGGTTTTCATATCTATCTGAGTGATTTGGAGAGTCTAGGTAGCTGTAAGTGCACATTTATCAAGAAGAGATGCGGAACCATTTTTATTCACCAGTAATTCACTGAAATGAATTATCAGTCTATTCTCAGGCCATGAATGTGTATGAAAAAAATCTTAACAGATATCAGCAAAATAGGTACCCCTTCAATAAACTGCTTTGCATAGTATAACAATTTTTGCTATAAAGAAAACGCGTCAGGCTCACTGTTCTTTAAACCTATGCTGGATTAGTTGAGAGATACCAATACCACATTGTATAAGATGGTCCAGGCAGGATAACTTTTACTGTTACTTCTAAAATTAGGGCACATCTACCTATATTGATTTGTAGGTTTGCCAATAGTGTCAGGACCAAAAGTATTTACATTTGATCCTTTTCTACCTATAATCTCAGACAAACCATGTTCAGCACAAGAGAAAATAACGGCCAGCGAGTTCTGGTTACACAGCAAATTACAAGTACCAGATGGCCCTGGAGATAGTATTCATGAAATTTTAAATGATGATAGCTACTGTTCTGTGTCTGTTTTTCTTCTCTTAACTAAAAAATAGTTGAGTTCTTTTTAAATGTGTGTGTTTTTCTTTCTTAGTTTTTCATTTGGCATCTCTTTCCCCCCCCCGAGGTTAACTGAAAGCTAATCAGTGATCACAACAGATCTTCCTCCAGTAGCTCAGAAGGAGGGCTGAGGAGAAAAACACTGTTAACAGAAAGGCAACACTAACCACACAGACAGGCGACAGCCTGCCAGCTAGGACAGCTAGGCTCTCGCTTCCCAAGGATTCCTCTTCTCGCATTTTTGTTCAGACTTTAAACAGGAGTAGACTTGACTACATAAATACTTTTGCTAATAAGAAGCCTTTTCTTTTAAAGAACACTATTTTAAAAATAGCTATTCAACATAACAATCTTAATTTTAATGCAACAAATTACAGTTTTCAACAATTGAAGTGAACATATCCTGTCACCATCAGCATACACACATATTTATATATACTTGCTATATATAGATGGATATAGCAATATCCATGTCTATAGTTGTCTACACACACACACACACACACACACACACACACAGTAGAGCTACCAGACCCTGATTAACAGAGTGTTCTAATTTCATATTCCCTTAATTGTCACTGGATTTATTTATACGAAGTGTTAAGATGCCATTTGCAGAGCTTACTGGATTTGACCCCGTCAAAACTGAAAAAGCCACAAAACTTGTAGTAGGTCAGCATGATGCCTAAGGACAGACCCTGTGCTCAGAGGCAGGACTGGGTGTTGAAGACAGGGGTAGGTGCCTTTCACTCAGTCTCCACCAGTATGGGGAACTTCTCCCAGTGCCAAGGCTTCTGCTTCTGTCAGAACCAAAGAAATTTTGTTTATTTAAATGACTGTTCAAACAATTTGAATTCTACTACTGTAAAACATAGGTTCCCTCATAGAAATTCAATAAATAAAGGACTTAGCCACTGAATCATGGGAACAGAACTCCAGTTTTTAACCTTCCAAAGGGATTGAGGCTACACCCAACCCGTCAATTTGTACTGCAATTGGTCTTCCAGGAGGCAGAGGGCGCAATGGCCCTGCAGGCAGGTCCAGGAGAGACTGTCTCTCTGTGCAGCAGTCGCCTTTGTGTGTCATTGAATGAGGCTGGAGCTATAGCTGAAGCCATAGCTGCTGGACCGCGACAAGGGAGGCTGCGCCTCTTCACCCTGTTCAGTGGCGTAGCTGGGAAATGTCTGTGCACGAGACATCTTTGAAGAACCAAACCCATGACCTAGAAGAGAGGACAGGAGAACTCCATTAACTATGAGACAAATTCAGGAGAGCGCAGGGCTATATTAAAAAAAAAATCTCAAAAAAAACAAATCCAAAAAATACTTCAGCAGCAGACTTCAAATCTTTGGTACTGAGCTTGCTATTGGGAAGCTGGTTCAAGACTTTGATGCCATTTATGAATTAAAAATGGGTTTGGTAATCAGTATTTTCACCAAATATATCTTTCCAACAATTCTGGATGCCAGATAGCTAACTAAATTTTCAAGGAATCTCAAACCTGTCCTGCAACTTTTACAGTAAAATTAGGAAAGCTTTCCCCCCAAAACAATTTTTGATGGAGAGCCTGCCAGCTGCTTCCTTTTTTTTTTTTTACTTGCAGCATACAAAAGCAAATTGCTATTTTTCTAAAAATCCTGTGAAGAGGCAAACTATATTTTTCTCTAACCAGAATCCGTTACTTATTATGAGCAGCTTTTACACTGTCAAAGTTAGGGCCTCTGGGTTATCCTAGTGGTTTTGTCAGTCTTTGTGATATGGTAACCCTGATGGCTACTAAGATGGCCTAAAAGTTAAGTCTTTTTTGGGAGGGGAGTACTGGGGATCAAACTCACACCCTCATGATTCCTAGGTGTTTGTGCTGCTGAGCTATATTCTCAGCCCTAAAAGATGAATCTTATATAAAATATATTTACTAAAAAGTTTGTTTGTGCTCTTGGCTGCTCAGCTGTACTCTTGTAATGAGAAATCATATAACACAAACTGAAACAGAAATGATTACTAAAGAGTAATCTCAGAATGTTGACAATGTATGGAGAGACATGTGTGTTAAGGCTTCCGAGAAAATCTCCCTGTAGTTACCTCATTCTATTTTAGCCAGGAATTATTCTTTATGTTTAAGAATTATATGTACTTAATGCATAGATTTCATAGGAGGAGAAGAAATACAGATCCACTATGTGCTGTTCTTTTAGAATTTGTACTATACTCAAAGAAAGAAATGTATTGAGTTTGATTTATATTTTATCTGATTTTTAGGATGAGGAATCCAGAGAATATCCTGTCAACATGCAAACATGGAACATCTTGTCAGACCCCTCCACCAGCGTCCTGTGCAGTGTCATATAGACTTAAAGCCAATTTTATGGTCACATGTTTGGTAATATCCTTGCAGTGCAGGAAGTTTGAGATTCAGGGAGTAAACCCAAGGGATCTGGATAATGAAAGGATAATTAAAACTATTGGTAAAACTGCTGAAATGTTAAAAAAGTGTGAAACAAGAATATTACTTTTTGAGTAAAAATTGTTTTTAATTTCACTCTCTGATTCTCTTTTTGACTGTGTAAGGGACATCATGAGCAGATCCGAGAGAAGAGCAAAGGTGTGATGGCTGATCTTCATTGTGTCATCTTGGTTGGCATGGGAGCTAATGAGGGGATAAGTAAAGCGCACTTCCGGTTATGTCTGTATTGGCCACGGAGCCATGACTTTGAGTACTATGTGTGGTCCACAGGCCCTTCCTCTTTGGCAATGTTCCCTTCACCTCTGCTTCCTAGTCATCATGAACTAAGCAGCTTTGTTCCATGATGCCCTTCCACCATGTTTCTGCCTTGGAGCAAACCAGCCCATGGGTTAGAAACCTCTGTAACTGTGAGCTACATTAAACCTCTTTTCTTTTAAAATGTGATTGTTGGGTACCAGTCCCAGTACCAACTAACACAGAAAAACTGGTAGTAGACAAGCGGGGTTGTTACTGTGACTATGTTGCACCATGTGGTTTAGAAACTTTTCGAACTGAGTTTTGGAAGGAAACCAGAAAGCTTTGAAGGTTTGGTCTAAAAAAATCCTTAGAATGCTGCAAGTGGAGGCTGATGGGTAATTCTGTTCAGAGTTCAGAAGCCCAGAATACTGACAAAAATGCACAGTAGGGACCTGACAAGCAACCCCTGATAAGAGCAGTACAGGAAGCTGCTGGAATGAAGCCAGAGGTGCAGTGGAGACCCCAGGAAATCAGATGATAGGGATGTGGAATATTTGCTGAGAAAATGTGCAGGCCATGAACAGAATGAGCTCAAACCCTCTGGAACTCACATCTCATCATGTGGCTTTGATGCAGAGTATGGAGATACAGGATTTAATATTTGCCCCTTCAGATTTTGATCTTATTTTGTTTCAATTCTTTTTATCCCCCAATTTCCTACTTTTGGAATGAGAGTATTTACCCTGTGCCATTGTACCTTGGATTATGTACATTGTTTTTGGCTTTTATAGAGGTACACTATAAAATATTCCCAGCCATCGTAAACTAAGAAGCTTTGATCCACCTTGCCCTTTGTCATGATTCTCATACCTAGAAGTCAAGTAAACGTGGCCTGAATTCCTCCACACTGTAAGGTACATTAAGCCTTTCCTTTTTTAAGTTGTGGGTGGCAGCTGTTGTGTTCCAGTGACAGGAAAACTAACTAACACAGTGTATGTTTTCTTTTGCTATACTCCTGGGAGTGGCTCTGGAGCCAGGCCCCACTGAGCTTCCAGAACTTTCTGGTCCTTCAGGTCCTGTAGTTCTTCCACCAGTTTCCCAGGGTCCTGTAACCTTGTTTTCTCACTAGTGTGTTTATGCCTGAGCATGGCCATGTGTCCCAGTGTGTTGTCACAACCCCTATGGACTCCCTAAAATTTTCCCATGGCTTTTAAAAGAGTCCCTTCCTTATGTTCTCTTAGAAATCTCAACTCAGCATGTCTTCTCTTTCCAGAAGCACACTGCTGATCCACTGAAGCTGAGAAGTAGGCAGACAAGGGAGAAGTTAGAGCCTTAGAGGACTGATAATGCGTGATATGTAGGAGTCATTTGAGAAAAGCTAGGATGGGGTTAGAGGTGAAGTTAAGAGAGGAGAAGTTAGGAGAGTGGCTGGGGGTTAGGAGTGGGATTTTTGGAGGTACAACACAGATATAAATGCTTTCTCTGCGACTCACTAACATGTGGCCAACAGTGAAGGACTCACTGTCTTTCTGAGGTTCTAAACTTCCTTATCTGCAACTTCTGGGTGATAATAATAGCACTTACTTTATGTTGTTCTTTTCGATATTAGATCAGTGAGTTAATCCGTGGTGTGTACTGTCACACTACTAAAGTGATACAAAACTGGGTGAATCCCCAAGCATGACAGTTAACTGGGATAACCAGAGGTGGCATTTTAAATGACAAAGTTCGGATGTACAAATTTGACATAGGAAAAGCACTTAAAACTTTTAATGATTTTTTTTTCTCCATTTCTTACCACTGACTAATGAAAATTCATAGTTCTTATAAGTGAGAATACTGGTATTTAGCAGCATAAGTCAACTGTAAAGCCTAACATTATGACTATTTTTCTGGCCTTGGCTTTGTCTTGCTATTTTACCTGTTTGATAAATATCTGCAAGAGAGCAAAGCTGAGGAACATCCCATTCAAACAACCTATGGGATGAAAACAGGCTTATGTTGTGAATTGAGAACAGGCTCTTCTTATGAACAGTTTTATAAAATCCTAGAACATTTAAGTGTAACAATCAAATCACACAAGTAATATTTACCAATCACTTACTAAAAGAGCCCAAGTCTTTACATGGAAGACCATCCGTGGACGGCACGTGCCTGACGTTAGAGTTCATAAAATGGCCTGGGAATGATGATCAGATAAGGAGAGACTCAATACACACCAAGTCCACACAGCTACTGCCACACAGAGTCAGAGGAGAAGGCATGGAGCTTTGGAAAGTGTTACAGGGCCATGTGCACGATTTCAAGTACACGAACAACTTTCCCCTTACAGTGTGCATACCTCAACACCACCTGGGGCTTTTGAAACAGACTCAGCTCTTCTGTATCTTTTTGAGGCTCATTTCCCTGCTTTGGGAGAATACAGTCTCCAGAGGTGTTTGGGATATTGAACAAAACAATATTTAGGACAACTTTTGGAATGGTAGGTATGCTATAAATGTTAGCTTTCTTCTTTCTACACTAAAGATTTATATTCTTGCCATGTTTTTGTTCAGGGCTCACCCCAATACTTTCTCTGCCATCAGTGCTTGACATATATTTTAAATATCAGTTTTCAAGAAAATATTGCTTTCTTTGCCTCCTCTGTGAATAATTTTTGCTGAGTTGGAAATTAATTCATGACTTTTCTTCAGCCTTTTCATTGCAGACCACTCACAAATTATACTACCTAGTGCTATCACAAAAATAACACACCTTAATCAGAAAAATGAAAGTTTTATAAATGCTGTTTGATTTTGGCAACAAAAATATAGGAACAAAAAGCGTAAACAAATAAACATTTTCTTAACATTCATTTGAATTATGCACTTAGGCAATGTTGATAAAAGCAAGAAAAATATCAAATTTATGGTTTAAATCAAAAACTTGATAGAACAGACCTGTGCATCCTATCATATGAAGCCTAGATAAATCCTTTGTAAACTTTCATCAAAACAGATAATTTGAATAAGTGCTCCTACAATCGCAGAATGCACCACTTAAAAGTAATAAGTGTTAACAGCTATTAGTCTATTTAAAAGTTCTGTTGGATTTTTATTTCTATTCAATTTTATATTCATATTTAATAGAAATTGATGTTTTGGACCATATATTCCAGTAATGTTGACAATCTCAGAAAAAATACCATATTTATTTGGTTGTTTCAGATACCTTTGGAGAAATGACAATACACCTCTTTTACCTTTTCCCCATGGTGTATACACACACACACACACACACACACACACACACACACACACACACACATTTCCCAGAACCATAGTCTCATCCCATAAGAAGGACTTATAGTGAACATGCGCATATCAAAACCATCTTCCTTATTCTAGCAAAACAATACCAAGTTCCCCCCTACACAATTCTGGGAACTCAGAGGACTGCCCAGCAAGCAGGGCAAAGCCATTATCACCTTAAAGGGGAAGCTCCATGCTGTGTCATGAAACATTCAAACTGGTAATGAATTACAAGGAAAGAAATGAAATAGAAAATAACAATCAACTTGGAACACAAGACCACAGATTCCTATCATTCACTGAAGAAAAAGCAGGGAGCACAGAACATCATAACCCTCCTCTCCTTCCTGAGGAATTAAGAAGTGTACTCTCAACAGCACTTCTCACTTCTCACCAGGGTCTGCTTTTCTACTTTAACAAACTGATTTTGTTCTCAATATATAATCAAAAGGATCCTGTTTTTGTAGGAAGTCAAAAGTGCCCCAAGGCATAAACCTTGTGATCATTCCTTGGGAAAAGCAGAAGGATCTGGTAAAGATACTTAATGATTATTTATGTGTTTTATCAAGTTGCTAGAATCTGAGGGAGATGAAAGGGTTCATTCATTAAAATAATACAATGAAATAAAAGCACAAGGCACAAACACACCAAAGTTCTCTGATGAGGAAGGGAATAGCTTGGACTCTCACCAGTGACAATAGTTGGGCCTAGGCAGTCAGAGGAAATACTGTGCTCCTTTAACAGCTCCTAGTACAAAGAGGAAAAAAAGCACACTATACATACAGCTGGGACAGCTGAGGAGGGAATGAGAAAGGACCTGGAGTGCAGAGAACTCTGAGGGCTCTACACTAGTCTTCTAGTGAACTGAGGCCAGATGGTTTTTATGGAGTCTTATGGAATGTTTGCATACCAACCGTAGGGTTAGGCAAAAGCTGAAACCAAATTAGAAGTAGGAAAAACACAAGGATGTTCTACATGTATTAGTAATATCCTGCCATATATTAAATATGCTTGGAAATGCATTGTCAGTGTTTCATGCACAAACTATTTGAATTTTACTTAGTTTTTAAAAGTTATAATTCAAATCAGATTTTGGTTCCTATTTGACCTTTGTACTTTCCAAAAGTGCTTCCGAAATACCATTGGAGAGTCCAGGATATCTGGAACTTCATGACCTCGAATACATTTGTTAGGAATATTGAGACTTAGGTTTAAGCACATTTGAGTCAATGGGAAATAATGATCATTGGTTTTAATCAATACTGAAAGTAATTTGGAAAGGCCACACTATAATAATTGTTGTTCACTGAACACATAGTTTGCGTAGATCCAGCCCAAGTACTTTAGAAATATTATTTTAAAAATCTTTATCTCAACTTTAAAAGTCAGATGTCAACTTAACTGGGCTAAGGAATTCCCAAATAGCTGGTACAATATTATCTATGCTTGTGTATGTGCTGGTGTTTGGGCAGGACTATCATATTGTAGTCAACAGACAGGGTAAAGGGGATCTGCCCTTACCATTGTGGGCAGAAATCATTCAATCCATCTGGACAGAACTAAAAGGAAGAAGGAAAATTCTCTTTTTGAGTTGGGGCATCTGTCTTCTCCTGTTGAACAGAGTTCCCAGTTCTTGGGCCTTCACACTTGAAATGAAATAAACCAGTGGCTTTTTTGAGCCTCTAGCAGAAGGCAGATGGTGGGACTTCTAACCTCTGTAATGAGCCAATTCCTATACTAAGTCTCCTTTCATATATTTATATCTGTTGGATCTGTTTTGCTTTTTTTTTTGCAAATTTATTCTATCTTGGTACCAGGGACTGAACTCATGACCTTGCACTTGCCAGGCAGGTGCTTATGCCACTGAGCTAAATCCCCAGCCCATGTTTTGCTGGAGAACCCTAATACACAAATTCCTATTTTAAATATGGAGAAAACATAGTTAAAGTCTAGAGGTATTTAACAACTTTCCAACTAGACATTGGGGCAGGAGTCAGATCTAAATCTCTGGGACACAGAAGGCAAAGTGTTGCCCTTCCCATTTTTGCTACAGTTTCTCATGGGTGCTCTTTAGACGCATGTCTTATGTGAGGATGCAGCATGACATTTTATGTCAGTTTTCACAATTCAGTTCCCAGAGCCTTGACTGAATCACTTCTAAAATGATGAAGTTGTTGAAGGACAAAAATTTTTTTTTTTTTGAAATAAGCAAAGCTGTATCTTAGTTTTCTAGAGGTGTTATAACTGAATGCCACAAACAGGGTGGATTTAAACGGCTGCCGTTTATTTTCTCGTAGTTATGGAGCTCGCAAGTCCAGCATCAAGGTGTGGTTGGGATTAGTCTCTTCTGATGTCACTCTCCTTGAATGAGGTTTCTCTCTGTGGTTGCAGATGGCTGTTGTCTTGCTGTGTCCTCATGTGACCTTCTGTGCCCTCAAGTCTGTGTCCAATCTTCCCTTCTAAGGACAGCATCCTCCCCCATGTGACACCATTTTATCTTAATTACCACTTAAAGATTCTATCCCAAATACAGTCCTAGGCAGGGACTGGGATACAACCTATGGATTTTGGCGGGACACTGTTCAGAGACTGTAACAGGCTATAAAGTACAATTAATCAAAAGTAGAAATTCATGATAATACAGGTATTTTAGTCCATTTTCACTATAATGCTAAAATGTCTAAAACTAGCTACTTTATAAAAGGAAACAGTTTTACACAAAGCACGGCCCTGGCTCTGGTGAGGGGACTCCTTGGCTGTGTCACATCACAGCAGATGGCAGGATGATGGTTTCACACAATAGTGATGCCTTTCAAAACAGGAAGCTGCAAAAGACTGGTGGGGTTAATCTCTTTCTAGGGTGTTCCCTGGTCACCCCCTCTCACTGGGTCCCAGTTCTTGATGTTGTGTCACCCCTCAGTGTCACCACACTGGGGATTAAGCTGGCATCACAGACCATATCCACACCAGTGTGTGCTGTAGTAGTTGGCACTTTCTTTTGTGAGGGAGTCTTTTCATTTTTCTTCATTTTATTAAGGTTTATTTAGTATTAAACAAACTGAACATAATTAATGCATACAATTGGATGAATCTGGACACACATATTATTATTTCTTCAATCTTTTCTTTGTGAGGTATGTGTTCTTATTTGTGAAATAATAAATTTAGTATAAGATTGCATACAATGATTAATATGACAGGCAATTTTTCAACTTTCAAACTGTCAAAAAAAAGATTTAAAATCCTTAATGGGTGTTATGCTACTAGGTTTCTGATATAAAGTGTCAAATTGTATTACACTGAGCTATTTTTCCTCCTTTCATGCCTTCTTGAAGACACAAAAATACTTTGTTTTTCTTACCATACAGCTGATTAGGATATTGTTAGGTCTTGAAAATACTTTTTCCTAGAAAATCGATATAATCTGTTTTTGTGTTCTTTGGAGTTTTTAGGACCTTTGATTATTCCTAGTGTTGTAAGCTTTATGATAGTGTGTCATTTTATTTTTTCAAAGAATCTATGATATTTGAAAAACCAGAAACCAATATCTGACATTACTGGGAAATATTCCTGAATCATTACTGTAATTTTAAAATTATTTTCCCAGCCAGGTGTGATGGTGCACTCCTGTAAACCCAGAACTTGGGAGGCTGAGGTAGGAGAATCGTTTGCAAGTTTGAGACCAGCCTGGGCTACCAAGTGAGACCAAGGCCAGCCTGAACTGCATAGTGAGACCCTGTCTCAAAATGACAAAAGAAAAAAAAATTGCCCTTCCATTTTATTTGTTTTATCTTCCTTTCACTTATTTCTTTCTTTTCTGAACCATCTATTATTTGGATGTTCAAGGGTTGTACTGATTTTGAAATGTTCTAATCTATTCCACATTCACTTTCATTTTTTGTGCTTTTACTTTTTTGGAGATTTGTAGTTTCTTTAAGCTTTTCCTCTAGATATATGGAACTAAAAAAATTACTTCTACTCTGATTTTAATTTATGAAAGCTTTTTTTTCTCTTCTCTGTCTCTTATGAGATATTTATGTGTCAGGTATTAATGTAATCCCAATTAAAATACCATCACATACCTCAAAAACTAGAGAAAACATTCCTAAAATTCATTTGAAATCAGATGAGATCTGGAATAGAAAAAGCAATTCTAGCCAACACAAACAAGGCAGAGGACATCACAATCTCTGATTTGAAATTATACCACAAAGCTACTGTGATTAAAACAGCATGGCACTGCTGGGAGGTGAAACCTGATGGGAGAAGGTGAGTCACCAGGGCATGTTCTGGAAGAGTCTATCTCCTTCTTTCCTAATTGATCCCTCTTTGCTTGCCGCCTGATCCACCAGGAACTGTTTCTCTGCTATGATGTTCCTTTGAATGACTTCCTTCCTCAGAGCTAGGTAGCTATGGATGGAAAACCCCAAAAATTGTGAGCCAAAATAAACCTTTCCTCCTTTACGTTGTTGGTGTTGGGTACTGTGTTTCAGTGATGATAAAGTAACTAAGACACCAAGTAGCAGAGTGACAGGAACACGATGGTGTTGGTTATTAAAACTCACAAAGCACTGACAGTACACTGGGGAGTATGACATATTTCGCTTATACTGATTTACTTAATCCACCAGGCAACCCTACAAAATGTGTGTCCTTGCCCTTATTCTTAGGTGAGGAGCCTGAGGTACACAGGCAGCTAAAACTCAGTGTGTGGCTTAAAACCTCTTTGCTGACTTCCAAAAGGTGAACTCTACTATCCAGCTCAATATCCAAAGATAGAATAAATTTGCAAACAAAAACATAATTTTGATACAAATATATAAAACTATGGTGATAACTTTTTTTAACAGTACACTGTGACCTAATTGCTTAAAAGAGCATCGCATAATTTGAATTGATTTTTATATTACTTGTCTATGAGAAATTTTTTCCAAATGTCTGTATCTCTGTATATTTTACTTATAATAAATAATAATGTTTAATAATTGTTTAATAATTGTGAAATCAGAACCATCTGCTTTCCTATTTTGTTTGCTTTTGTACATAATAGTCACTTCATAGAATAAAATGCTAATCTTACAGTTGAAAGTTATAATCAATAAACTATCTCCCGTGTTCTCAGATCATGTCAGATGGGTTGGCTGGAGTTATCAGACTTATGTTCACCACTGCAGTAGAAGGTAAGACTACTTTCATGCATGTTGTTTATGCTTATTTAGTAACTAATAACATTTACTTAATAAAAACTGATAAAGCATATAAATAAATTTTTAATAAATCTTAACTAAATCTAAGACTGAAACAGTTTATGTGTGTTTCAGACTTTATGCTTCTTTGCCTGCATACATATTTGTATATACTACCAAATAGGACAATAGAATTTATTTTTCTTATCTTATTGTAATTTTGTGCCCACTAACAATTGTCTCCTCATCCTGGCTTAAAAATTCTGGACTGGGAAATTTGGTACTAGCTTTGTGGAGTCACTAGTTTCTGTGTCACTAGTTTCTGTTCTTATCTATATTACATATGAAAATAAGTTGCAGAGACCTTAAGAAATACTGTATTCTCAAGTTTATTTTATTTTGAATCAAGTATATAATAGCTCTGAGCACTGTAACTCATTCAGAGGAGCTCAGACTAGCTGCTTAGGTTAAGACGAGTCTGATGAAAAGGCAGGCAGAAGCACTCTCTAGCTGTGTGCCTCGTTCAGGTTCCTCTGCCACGTGACTTCAGTTTTTTCATTTTTAAAAATGAGCCAGTGCTCTGCTTAGCAACTCCAAGCAGCCAGGAAGCTTTGGTGCACCACTGGGTCCTGCTAGGGCCCTATCCAGTGACTCCCAACATCTGGGTAGCATTGGTGTACTGTGTGGTGAGAATTGAAGGCCTGCACAGTGTACTCTACCTAGCCATGCAGCCTTGGTGGCCTCTTGGGATCTATTAGGGTCCTACTACTGATCTAGGGAGCCTTGGCACACCATGCAAGGTGTGCTGAAGGTTTGCCCAGCTTACTCCACCCATTTGGGGAGCTTCCAAGTATCACTATGGATCTGGTAAGGTCTGCCTAATGACCAATGCTCAGCTGGAGAAACCACTTCCAGTAGGGACAGCCATTCTCAATATAGAAAACAATTGAGACTTTGTGTTCAGCTGCCCCAGAGGAATGTAGGAAAATGCCAGAATGAAAGAGCAAACTGCAATCTCAAAACTCCAGCCCATCCCAAACAAGTCTAAGGAACATGGACATGGAAGAAAGTGTAAGCCATACACCTGAAACTTCTAAAATGATAGCAACTAAAGTAAAGAAATAACTTCAGGAAGCTATAAAGGAAAGCAAATCAGAAGTAATCTCTTGGGTAAAACAAGAAATGATAAACATAATTAAAGAAATACTGAACACATCTAAAGATGACATAGTTAAAAAATAGAGGAACACTGTAAAATGATGGAAACTTTGAACAATATAACAAAAAATTAAAATGCATGAAACAGATTTAAAGAACTATCCAGGAAATCAAAAATTCCACCAAAAGATGACAAAACCATCTGAATGAATGTAAAGATAGACTTTCAGACTTAAAGACAAGATTGCAGCTAGTAGATAGGAAAAGAGAGATCTTTTAAAAATAACAAGGAACCAGGAAATAATTCAATGGTTGCATGGCAAGGCAAAGAAAACAGTATAAAATTAATAGGTGTAAATGAAAAAGGAAGCCACACAAATGATATAAAAAGACTATTAACAGAAGTAATAGAATGCTGGGACTTGGAGGACCAACCAAGAAATCAACTAGCAAGACTTCCTGGTAAGCTGTGCAAGCCATGTGCATGCTGGGGAAAGAAAAGTAAGAGTTTCTCAAGAATCAGCCATGAGGGTGCTGGGAAAACAGGCAGCCAGCACACCGCTCTGGGAAGTGGCTGTGGCCTTGGCAAGTCACGGCTGCCCCAAGGTGAAAACCATATCAGCGTTTCCTGAGATCCACACCATGTTGGAACTTGGGGCACTGGGAAAACAGGAAGCCAGTTCACTGCTCTGGTGGGCGGCTGTGAGCCTACCACCACACGGGCTAAGAATCAAACATCCATCTCATCCCTCTCCCAGCTAGTGAGAGCCAGATCAGAGCATCTCTTGTGAGTTTTGACTATATGCAATATAGCAAATAAGGGGGATTTTCTTCTGCCATCTCTTTGAAGGAAAATATTTTTATCTCTGTTTTGCTCTGTTCTGATCAATGGTATTGCTCTATTCAATATTCTGTTTTTATAACTGGTATTTCCTTTGATATTGCTCTACCTGATTGAAGGAACAACTATTGTGAAGAAAACCAGATATACTATTGTATTGTATTGCTGTTATCCCAGTAACCTGCTGTGAGGTTCTGTACCAATTTCACTGCATTGCCTCAGTTGGCTTTGTCCTGTCTTGTTCTGCTGTATTTTACTACCTTCAAAGTAAATAAATAAATAAATAAATAAAAAATAATAATAAATAAAAAATAAAAAAGTAAGTAAGTAACAACAACAAAACAGATCAGTAAGGTACTGAGCAACCTGAAACAAGATATAACTAAACAGATAATGGACTTAAAAAGCAAAAGGAGGAAAAGAAAGTGCTCTAAAGGATATAACTGCATGTATATTTAAGTGTGTAGGATTGATCACCATGTTGCTAAGTTTTTGTTGGATTGGAAACAGAACTGCTTGCAGCCTCACTGTTTGAATGTTCACTTTGCTTTAATTTTGTAACTTGAACAACTATATCCAAGAACACAATATGTAATGTATCAACTAGTGATTTCTTACTGTTTATTTTTTTTTGAAATTGTATATTGTTTCTACCCTTTTTTCTGTTTTGCTCCCCCCCTTTAAAGAAAGAAAGAAAGAAAGAAAGAAAGAAAGAAAGAAAGAAAGAAAGAATCTGCCATGCTGGGACTTGAGGGACCAACCAAGAAATCAACTAGACAGCATTCCTGGTAAGCTGCACATGCCCATGTGCTCCAGGGAGAGAAAACTCAGTGTCTCCTGAGAATCCACCATGCTGGGACTTGGAGGACCCATGAGGAAATCAATGTGCCAGTCTTCCTAATAAGCTGTGAAAGCCATGCACATTGCAGGGAGAGAAAAGACAGCACTCCCATGAGCATGTGGGCTGAGAATCAAATACCATCGATCCTCCCCAGCCCCCGTTAGCAACTGGATGGTCCCAAGGACAGCCTGAGTTGATAGCAACTAAGGCACATAAAGCATCTAAATGCTTGTATTATTTGGCTGATTTTGCAGGCTTAGGGCCAGTGATCTGCGCATCTCCTGGAAGGATGACAGTATGCAATATAGCAAATATGGGGGATTCCCTTCTATCTTGTCATTGAAATCCAATATTGTTTCAACTGTTTTGTTTTGTTTAGATTGTTTTGCTTTATTCAATATTCTGTTTTGCTAAGTTTTATAGTGTTTTGTTTTTGGGTTGATTTTGCTGTACCTGATGGAATAGACAACTAGTGTGACGATAACAAGATATACTATGGTAGCTATTATTGTTTTCCTGGTATCCTTAGAAATTCCATACCAATTGTGCTTCATTATTCTGTTTGGTTTTGTTCTGTCTTGTTTTGTTGCATTTTGCTATCTTTAAAATTAAAAAAAAGATTATAAAAAGAAGTAATAGAAAAAATTTCCCAAACAAGGGAGAAGAAACTGATATATAGATATGTGAATCATAGAGAATTCCAATTAGCTATAACCAAAATAAATCTATACCAAGATACATAATAATCAACATTCCAGAAATTCAACATGACAACAGAATACTGAAAGCTGCTAGAGAAAAGAAATAAATCACCTATAAAGGAAAGCCCATCAGAAGCACAGCAGACTTCTCAACACAATCAACTCATGAAGAGCATAAAGTGAAGAATTTCAAATCCTAAAGGAAAATGACTTCCAACCTAGATTGATGTACGCTGCAAAACTGTACTTCAAAATTGATGGAAAAATAAGATACTTCCACGACAGCTGAAGACCTTCATGAACACCAAAGCAACCCTATAAATAGTACTGGAAGATATTTGAGATAGACATAAAAATAACTACCACTTAAAGGACACCAAAAGAAAAAAATCACCAAACAAGGAAAATAATTAAAAAGAGGGGAAAACTAAAGAACCAACATCAGAAAGATAACATGACAAAAATAAGTCAATATTTATCAGTCATAATCATTAATGTAAATGGTCTCAATTCACCAATTAAATGAAACAGACTGGCACAATGGATCAAGAAACAACATTCAACCACATGCTGTATACAAGAAACCCATCTAACTCAAAAGGAAATTCATAGACTGAAAGTCAAAGGATGGAAAACAATACTTCATGCAACAGCACCCGCTCTTCTGGAAAAAAAAAAAGCATGGGTAGCTATTCCATTTGTAGATAATTTAAACTTCAAACCAAGAATGATCAAAGAGATAAAGAAAGTCACTACATACTGGGTAGGGCAAAACTTCAAGAGGAAGAGATAACAATCTTAAATATGTATGCAGCAAATATGGGAGCCCAGCTCTATAAAATAAATATTAATAAAAAATGAAAAATCACATAAGCAATAACACCTTTATAATGGGAGGAGAACTTAACACTCTATTGACACAAAGAAACAGATCAACTAGACAGACAATGAGCAAAAGAATAACAGAACTGAATCAAATGTGTGAACAAATAGACTTAGTAGATGTGTACAGAGCATTCCATCCAACAGCATCAGAATATACATTCTTCTCAGCTTCACATGGGACATTCTCTAAAATAAACCATATACTAGCCCACAGAACATGCCAAAGTAAATGCAAAGAGTCAAAATTATCCCAGGCATATTATCTGATCATGGTGCCATGAAACTGGAAATTAATGACAAAAGAAACTGCAAAAACTTCATAAACACATGGAAATTAAATAATATGTTCCTGAACAAATCAATGGGTCACAGAGGAAATTAAAGAGAAAATTAAACAGTATCTACAAGGAGACAAAAATGCAAATACAAATTACCAGAACCTGTTGGATACAATGAAAGTAGTCTTCAGAGGGAAATTTACTGTGGTCAATTCCCACAGAAGGAAAACAGAATAAACACAAATAAATAACCTGATGTTATACCTCAAACATCTAGAAAAAGAAAAGCAAGACAAGCCCAAAGCCCAAAGAAGGGAAGAAATTGTAAAGATCAGAGTGGAAATTAATACAATTGAGACTAAGAAAAATGATACAAAGAATTGAGGAATCCAGAGTTGGTTCTTTGAAATAATGAATAAAAGTGATAAGCACTTACCCAATCTTATTATAAACAAGGGAAGAAAAAACTCAAATTCATGCAATAAGAAATGAAAAAGATGAAATTACTACAGACCCTGTGATATATAAAAGATCATCAATAACTACTTTAAAAATCTTTACTCTTAGTTTTGATAACACAGAAGAAATGGACAGATTCCTAAACACATATGAATTACTAAAGTTGGATCAAGAAGATGTAAAACTGCTGAATAAGCCAATTCAGTTAATGAAATTGAAAATGTGATTAGAACCTTACCAACTAAGAAAAACCCAAGTCCTGATGGATTCACAATAGAATGCTACAAGAAATTCAAGGAAGACTTAATGCCAATATTCCTCAAACTCTTCAATGAAATTGAAAGGGAAGAAATTCTCCCTCATTCCTGGAAGCAAGTATTACCCTTATACCAAAACCAGAGAAAAACCCAACCAGAAAAGAGAACTACAGGCCAATCTCCCTAATGAACATAGATGCAAAAATGCTCAATAAAATATTGGCAAATCGAATGCAGCAAGTCATCAAGAAAATTATACACCATAACCAAGTGGGAGTCATTCCAGGAATACAGGGATGTTTCAACAACAAATCAATAAACATAATACACTATTATAAATAGAGCCAAAGATAAGAATTACATAATCATCTCAATAGATGCAGAAAAACCTTTTGATAAAGTGCAACACTCATTCACAATAAGAACTCTATGGAAAATTGGAATAGATGGTCTCTATCTCAATAAGATAAAAGCCATCTATGGTAAACCAACAGCCAGCATCATATTAAATGGTGAAAAACTGAAAAGTTTCACTCTAAAATAAAAACAAGACAAGGATATCCACTATCACCATACCTATTTAATATAGTTCTGGAAATATTAGCCAAGCAATCAGACTAGAGAGAGAAATAAAAGGAACAATGAAGAAGGAAAGGAAGAAGTTAAATTCTCATTATTTGTAGATGACATGATACTCTACATCAAAGACTCCCAAAACTCCATTGAAAGACTTCTAGATGTAGTAACCAAATTCACCTAATGTAGCTGGATAAAAAGTCAACATTCATAAATCAACAGCATTCCTGTACATAAACAACAAACTCACTAAGAAAGAAATAAAAAACCCATAGCATCCAAAAAAATTAAATATTTAGGAATCAATCTAACAAAATAAGTAAAAGATCTATTCAGCAAAAATTGTAATACCCTGAAGAAAGAAATTGAAGAGGACCTCAGAAAATGGAAAGCTATTCCTTGTTCATGGATAGGAAGAACAAATATTGTGAAAATGGCCATTCTCCCAAAATTGTTATACAGATTTAATGCAATTCCAATCAAAATACCACCAGCATATCTCACAACTATAAAGAAATCATTCCTAAAATTCATCTGGAACCAGAAAAGATCTAGAATAGCAAAGGCAATTCTGGGCAACAAAGGCAAGGCAGGAGGCATCACAATCCCTGACTTGAAGTTATACTACAAAGCTACTGTAATAAAATCAGCAGGGTACTGGCAAAAAAAAGATCTGAAGATTAATGGAATACATTAGAAGATATAACCACAACTAAAAACACACTCAAGTCACCTTATCTTTGACAAAGGGGCCAAACATGTTTACTGGAACCTCTTTAATAAGTATACTGGAAAAACTGGCTTTCCATATACAGAGAACTAAAACGAGAGTCATGCCTATCACCATGAACTAAACCAAAATCAAAATGGATCCAAGATCTACGTATTAAAACAGAAATACTAAATATGTTGGAAAACAAAGTAGGTAGAAACCTTGAAGACAGTGGTAATCAAATAATCTTGAACAAAAATTAAAATTCATGGGAAACACTGCCCAGAATCAATAGCTGGGATCTCATCTTAATAAAAAATTTTTACATGTCCAAAGAAATCTCCAATAGAGTGAAAAGAAAATCCATGAATTGGGAAAAGCTCTTAGTCAACTGTCTCTCAGACAATGGACTTCTGTCTAGAACATATAAAGAATTTTAAAAAATCAGGCTCCAAAATTGAAAGACCTAATCCAAAAATGGGCATCTGAGATGAATACACAGTTCTCAAATGAAGAAATACAAATGGTGAAAAAAATATGTGAAAACATGTTCAGCATCATTGGTCATTAAAGAAATGCAAATTAAAACAACACTGACATTGCATCTTACTCCTGAAAGAGTGGCCAGGATCAAGAAAACCACCAATAAGAAATGCTGGTGAGTCATAGGGGAAAAAGGAACTCTTCTGCACTGTTGGTGCAAATGTAGACTAGCGCAACCACTGTGGAAATCAGTGTGGAGGTTCTTCATAAAGCTGGGATTGGAAGTCCCATTTGACCCAGCTATTCTACTTCTGGGCATATTCCCAGAAGAACTGAAAACATCGTCCCACGGTGTCATTTGTGCACCCATGTTTAATGCAGCATGAGTTGTAATAGCCGAAGCTTGAAACAACACAGATGCCCATCGCCTGAGGAATGGATAAAAAAGATGTTGCATTTTTATACAGTGGAGTACTACTCATCTATTAAAAAGTATCACATTGAGGCTTTTATAGTTAAATGGATGCCACTTGAGATCATACTCAAGTGAAATAGATCAAACTCACATGCATAGATACCATATTGTCTCCCTAGTGTAAGAAGCTGAATGAGTAAATATGATAAAAAAATTTTCAATAGATATTGTGAAAGAATAAGAAACTGCTCAAAGAGAAAAAATAACTTGGATAGGGAAAAGGAGAGAAAAAGGAAGGGAAAAGAAAAAAAGATATAAATTTGTATATATAAACTTAATATAGCTAAGATGATTGTACTACTAATTTTGTTAGTTCTTGGAACAAAACAATTAACATTCATAGGATTAAATAAATTTTTTATATCTATATCTGGTAATCTGAGTAACTCTTTTGAAGATAAGTACGCAAAATAATAACTTTGTTAAGTTTCTACCACCTTATTTTGAAAGCCTATATTGTTATTGTTTTGTTTTTTGTTATTGTTCATTTGACTCTTTTGTATCTTGTATGTTTTGTTTTTCCCCTTTAAAATTTAAAAAAAAACACAATAAAACAAAATGAGTCAGAGATGCCTGACTTGTGAAAGTTTAATGGTATTGGATGTTTGCAGTATCTAATATAAGCTGTAGTATTTAGTAGGTGCTTAACAAATGGGATACTTTTATTCCATGAATTTGACCCTAGCATTCCCTCCAGGCAGAAAGGATTACAAACATAATTTCTAGGAAGCAAATCAGAGAAATTTGGATGCAGTTGAGAAAGAAATGCCTTGTAGACTAGAAGTGGAACTCTGAGTACCAGTGATACTGCCAGACTTGCAGGCTATACATGACATCAGACTGATCTGAGTTACGATATTGAAAATTTAAACGTTCCTGAGAAGGTTTAGGAATAAAATCAAGATGATAGTATTCTTTTCAGAAGTCTTAAAGAAAAATAGGAAGAAAAATTGGAAAGTTTTGAAGAAATATAGGAAAGTTGTACAGAAAATACTTGTAGTGTGATAGATTTGAGTTTGAATTCTGATTGTGCAATTTAAGCTTTAGTTCCCTCTCTACCTGGACAATAGGGATAATACTAGTAAGTAACCCGAAATTATGCAGACTGAGAGATAATATAATTAAACAGAGAATGGAGTAAAGCCGATGGGCCATATCAAGAATTACACGCTTTATTTTTATTTGAAATCTTTGTGTGGATTTTTAATTTAATAAAAAAGGAGAAGTAAGCAGATTTAAGATATGCTACATACAGTATCCTAATAGTTTCAATGAATGTAAACAAAGTGTGTCATGCTTATGAGCTAAGATTAATAATATCAACAAATGTGAAAATTAAGGAAAGAAATTTAGAGAAAGTGGGAAGGAGGTGGGTGGGTAGAGGGAGAAGATTTAAAAATAAAAAGGCAAACTTATGCACATGTACCTGTCTCTAAGATTAGTGTAAACTTCATGTGTTACAAAACCATATTAAAAATTTAAGAAATTTTTTTTTCTCAAAATCAGGGGTGGGAATAAAGGCCAGTTGCTTTGGGTTTCTTGGCTGGACAAGCCCAACAGCTGAAATCTTACAGCATTCCCTATCACCTGTTGAGATAGAATGAAGGGCTTTCAAAATGAAGAAAAGCTTTGTGCTTCTCCAACTTGGTGTTTATTTGTTTATGTTGAAGCTTGAGCAGAAAACACAAAGTTGCTTGCTGTAGAGAGGCAGTGTTTCTTGCCTGCACCCTTATTCCTTCCCTGCTACTTTCTCTTTCTTCTCATTATTTTTATTTTATGGAAAAAAGGTAAACTTTCATAATAAGATGATAGAAGAATAAGAATAGTTAATACATTGCATATTATTAGTGCAAACCTTCCTTTTCCATGAACTAAAACACACTAATAGTATAATTAACTTGTATTTTTTCCTCCCTTTTCCCTTTCTTCCTTTCCCCATCCTAGGACCTTTTTCTTTTTTAACAATTTTATCCTATTTCACAATATCTATTGTGCATTTTAGACTTTAGGTATTCTTTCAATTTCTCACACAAAGGAGACAACAAATTTTTACAGAAGTGAGTCTGATTTATTTCACAGAGTATGGTCTCAATCTCAAGTTCGTCCTTTTTACGGCTGAGTAGTACCTCAACTGTATAAAACTACCATTTTTTTTTATCCTTTTCTCAGTTTATGGGCATTTGGGTTGTTTCCAGAATTTAGCCGTTACAAATTGTGCTGGTATAAACATGGATTCACATTTGTCGCTGTGGTATGATGTTTTTAATTCTTCTAGGAAGATACCCAGAAGGAAAATGGCTGGGTCGAATGAGATCTCTAGTCTTAGTTTTTTGAGAAATCTCCATACTTCTTTTTCACAGTTGGTTGCACCAGTCTACACTTCAACCAATGGTGGAGAAGGATACCTTTCCCCCACAGCCACTATCATTTATTATTGGTTGATTTCTTGATGACACCCATTCTTTCTAGAGTGAAAAGGAATCTCAGTTGTTTTAATTTTTATCTCTTGAATGACAAGTGATGTTGAACAGTTTTTCATATATTTATTTTCCATTTGTTTTTATTCATCTGAGAAGTATGTATTTATCTCAGATGCCTATTTTTTTGACCAAGTACTTGAATCTGGGGTCCAATTTTTTTCAGTTCTTTATATGTTCTAGATAGAAATCCTTTGTCTGAGGGACACAGCTAAATGTTTTTCCCAACATATGCATTGTCTTTTCACTCTGTGAGTGATTTCTTTTGATGTGTGAAAGTTTTTTAATAAGATGAGGTCCCAGGTGTTGATTCTTTGAAGTACTTCCTGTGCAGTTTAGGTTTTGTTCATGAACTCTCTGCCTATGTTTTGAAAATTTTTTTTTATCTACTTTCTCTTCTAGTAGATTTAGTGTTTCTGTTTTAATATTTAGATTTTTGTCCCATTTTCACTTTGGATTAGTGCACGGTGAGACATGGGTCTAGTTTTAGTCTTTAGCATGTAGAGAGCCAGTATTTTAGGGAATGGTACCATCAACCTAACAGTGCAATCAGAGACTTGGGAGTCATCTATTCTCACTCTTCCCCCATCTCTCTTCTGGCCATCAGTCACCAGGTCTTGACAGTCCTCCTGCTTTGTACGTGCCTCATGCTTATTGTCTCTGCCTTGACTTCCTCATTAAATGTACGGTGACAGATACCCAACTGGTCTTCCTGCTGGTGGCCATCTTCTGACCAGTTCTTTCCCAAAGTGATGATGGTCACCTAGTGATTTCAACTCCCATAGCTTCTCAGGATATATATAAACTCCCTAGCATTGTACTTGAAGTTCTTAATAGTAGTGCCAAGGGCACAATTTAGAGCTCCTTTAGCTAATCTCCATGTACAAAGCTATCACTTACACTCTTTTACAGCAAAAATGTATAAAAATGTTCTGCAATGCAAATAATGCCTGAGCACAGATCCTTCAGTTGTCCCTTCTAACCAGAGTTTTGCCTTCCATACATTTCTATGAACATACATTCTTCCATACATTTCTATGAACACATTTCATATACATGTGTAGGACTGTGTATTTGAAATATGCATACTTTTCTGAGGCTCATCTCTTTCCAGTCTCTTTTTTGACCCTCTGCTCCATAGGCCCATTTAAAACTACATGCAATTCTCAGAGAAAGCAGTGACATGGGCTGCTTCTACTCACCCCAACCTTAGCTCTTACCAGGCTAATACCTATGTGTTTCCTTAAAAGTTCATCTAAGAAGATGAATACACTCCCCTCTATTATCCTTCTCTCCCAGGTGAGAAACCGCACCAGTGTGCTCTCAGCACCCCTGCAAACCTCATTTTATCTCTTTTCTTTTCTGCTTTCTGTGTGGTTACACCAAGCTTAAGGAGAGGAAGCTTATTTACCTTCCTGTCTTTGCAGCCCTGTAAAATGCCCAGCACCTAGCAGGCACTCAAATATTAATGAATAAAAACTATAAAAAATGCATGTGGCAGTTCACTTCTGTGTGCACAGGTGGAGTGAAACACATGGAAAATAAAGCTTTCTTAGAACTTGCCTTGCACATCTTTGATCATCAATAATTACCTGTTGAATTAAAGTTAATTCAATTATGTGACCTGATCCTGATTAATGGAGAAATGACAATTCTTTTTGAAATGTTATTGTCTCAAATTTATGTTATAGAATAGACAGGAGAACAAGAAAGTGATTATTTCTGACTTTAATATAATGCACTGTCTCCAAGAAAGGTGACAATTTAAAAGACTTTTAAAATTCTAGGGGTTGGGTATTTAGCTCAGTGGCATAAGATCTTGCCTGGTAAAGGTGAGGTCATGGGTTCGATCTCTGGTACAAAAAAAAGGAACCCCCCCAAAAAAACCTTGGAAAAAATCTAAAACAGATGGATATTTAATGAGAAATGAGGACAAGACCTATGCAATGATAACTTATTGGTAAAAAATTCTCTATAAGTTTTTTGCACTTCTGCAGGTTTTAAGAGGAAAACACTTTGTTCTGATTATCTTTTCAAGACTGTTCATAGAAATACATGTTTTAGATTTGTTTATTCTCATACAAGATGGATAATGGCTTCCTCTAGACAAAGGTCAGGGTGAATTATTGCTCATATAAAATATTGGGGTTTTCTTAACCTTTGCTTCCTGTCCTTGTGTACCACTTCTACTTCATGTGCAGGGCCAACCGACCCTCCTTGTGTCATCCCATGGTAACCCGGACTCAGAAAATCATCACAAATACTGATGCTCTCATTACTGCCACTGCTGAGTAGTTAGCTACTCATGGTCTCTGAACCAGGAATCCATGTGCTCTACAGGACCCATGAAATGGTTTCAGGTTAACTTGCTAGTTGCATGTAGGAAAAAATCCAAGACCTTTCACAATTCTTGAAAAGATTTAAAAAATTAGTGACATTTAATGACTTCCACGCTAGGAACAGTGACTTCAAATTTTTGTTGGCTTTTACATTTATTAACTATGACTTTGATAAAAGTTTTACTAAAATCCTTCCTTGACCTGAAATACACATCATCTTAATGAGATAACTTGCACCATAGCAACCAATTAGATAGTTTCATAGAGAGCTGAATAGCTTCCTGGTGCGAGACAGAAAGAATGACTATGTAAAATGTTTTTCATTAGATAGTAAAAAACTATGTAAAGGGCCCTTTTACCACTTAAATTCATAGGATTGAAATAGATGCAATTAATCACAATTAATTTCCAGGAAAATCTGACAGTTATTCAATTTATTTCTTAAAAAGCAGATAAATTTTTCTTGCTGCCATTGTCTTGATGGAGACACAGACTTCTTCAGATATTTTTAACAATAGCCTGCTGCCAACATAAAGTTGAAAAAAATCAGAGCGCTCCTGTGATTTTCACAGGGAACAAAGAAATATTTGTTTTAGCAAAAACACAAAGCACAGAAAATGAATGATTCCTGTGGTTTTTGAATGAAGCTTTTTACCCCCTTGGAGCCATTGTTAAAAAGAAGGAAGCATGTTTTAATTCTGAATATGGAAAATTGTTCCCAGTGATTTGCTGCCCCTCAAAATTACTCTAAGACATCACAATAGAGTTCTCTTAAAGATGGAAAATAAAGAAATTACAGGGTAAATAGCCTGCAAGCTGTGATGGTTAACATTAAGAGGATGATTCACTACTGAACATATCTCTTATCAGAGTCCTTTTGTTAAAATAGTCTTTTTTTAGATCTCCTGTAACAGACAATTGAACTACACTGAAAAGATGCAGACACTGGATATTTTAGAGATTCCTGTCATTGCCTGTTAGAATTTACAACAGCAAGTGGGGCTATGTGGCCCACAGAGGAAGTATGTTTCAAGGGGCTGGAGCAGCAAGCTGAGAGTCAAACATCCTTGGCTCTCCAGTAACTTTCAATACTGACTCGCTTCACAACTCCATACCATTTTAGCTACTATGTGCAATTTCATGGTGTGGTTAATAACTAAGTGTATTGACAAAATTGTGAAAAGGTAATCAGTGAATGGTCAATATTTCTATTTTTCTGAGATTTAGAAACTTTGGCATGATTTGGCCTTTTAATTTAGCAACAGTAAGTTCTGATGGTGTTTATATATTTACCTGCATGCTCAAATTTAAAATTTAACACTACTTTAAATTTCTGAGTGGAGAGATGTAAGATATAAAACCAGTAAGTTTAATATTAAATGTCTCTCCTGCATTCATCTTCATTGCTAATCTATATACCCCATGGAGTGAATCTCATACATATAGGCAGTTTGATTCCTGAAATGCACTGAAGCAGATATTACGAGGGAAAAGTCATCAATTTTTCAATGCATGGTATTCTGGCTATAGTTTTTTACTGAAAATTTTACAGAAAATTTTACAAGATTAGTGTAAAGTATGCTTATGTAGTATGAACAAAATATATAGTGAATGTTTAAATTTTAAAAAGCCTGGTATAGTGAAAGACATTGCCATGAATGCCTCCTCAAAATACTCCCTCTCACACCGGAAACAGTTATGCCATCATTCTTGCTGCCTTCTGAAGCAGTTCTGGAAGTGCTCTTTTGTGACTGTCTTTACTAGGTGTGATAAAAAATGCAGTGTTTGCTTCTGGTGAGTGCCATGCGATAGAAAGGCGGGCTTGTAAAAATACTATGAGGTGTCCTTATCTACCTTACTCATTGCATATGGTTTTGAGCAACTTCTGGTGCTTTCCCAAAGTCAAAATAACCATAAAAGTTAAAATGTTTTGAATTCATTGAGAACATCTACATAGATATGAAAGCACAACTAGACACTCATGAAGAGTGACTCCTAGAACCACTCCATTAAGTGGCAAGAATGTTGGAATGGCTGTGCTTGAAACAAGGCGATATATTTTCAGGAAGATTAATGGAAACATGCCTTTTACTCTAGTGAATGTTAAAGTTTAAACATTCACCATACTTTTCAGCACACCTAGTATATACCTTGTATATAAGCATCTCTGTTACAAAAACTTCAAAGCACAACAACTTTTGATCATTAAGATTATTTTTATTTGGGTTTTTTAGGTGGGAATTAGTAAAAGATTCTAGCTAGTAAGATCACAGCTCGAACTTTTTTCACAGATTCCAAGCTGGGCATGGTGGTGCACACTTGTAATCTTAGCACTCAGAGGCTGAGGCAGGAGGATTGCTATGAGTTTAAGACCAGTCTGGACTACATAGCAAGTAAAAGGCCATAGCAAGACTCTGTCCCTCAAAAAACAAAGACAAAAACAAAAACACAGACTCCAAGACACAGAAACAACCTGAATTTCCATCAACTATTGAATGGATAAAATGATGAATGTACTATACATACATAAAATGGAATATTATTCAGCCTATGGCTGAATCTGGAGGACATAATCTTACTGGAATAAGCCGGACACATACTGGGTGATATGATATTTAATACAGAAGCAGAGAGCAAAATGGTGCTTTCCAGAAGCTGTGGGAGGGAGAAATGGAAAGTTGATGTTTAATGGGTATAAATTGTCAGTTATGCAAGATGAATAAGTTCTAGGAGTCTGCTGTGTGACACTGCGCCTCTACATATAACAACACTGTACTATACACATAAAAATTCCTCGAGGGTTAATCTCAAGTTAAAAGCTCCTACCATAATAATGAGAAAAAGATCATTGTTTCAAATCCCATTAAATCTCTGGGACAGGATGTGCTGGAATGAAAATAGATCTGGGGAAATTGTACTGTCTAATACCAATGTCTACCTGTGAGATACTGGCATGCATTCTTTGAAATCAATAACAGTAGTAAAAAACAAATATTACCTTATACATTCATAAAATTTTGGTTTTCCATGCATTTTTGAGATACTGCTTCACTTAACCCTTCTAGTGCCTTAGAAGTGTAGGCTAGAGGAGAATTATCACTTAGATTTTGCTGGTGACCAATGATGCTTAAATTAACTACTGTGGTTGTATCAGATCCCAGGATTAGGACTCTGGCTCTTTTTGCTTCTTCCTTACTGCATAGCCAGGGACCCCTTCAACAGTCTGCCTTCAAAGTGGTTCCAGTTTTGCTGGTTCCTGGCAGCACTAAGCAGTGTAAAGGGAATGTTTACAAGCAGAGATGGTTTTTTAATGTGTACACTTGGCAAGTCTGCAGTTCCCAGTTAGTCCATCACACACTAATGTGGGTAGTGTTCTGAAGGATTTTTGTAGATGATAAAAGTTTGTAATTAGGGAGATTATCCTTGATAATCTGCAGGTTCTGATTCACCCAGTTGCAAGCCCCTAAAAGTACTGCAGAGGATTTGTTAGTGAAGAACAAATCCTGCCAGCTGCAGCAGTTCAGGATTGCCCTAGCACCTCAGCTTGTCCTCCTGACAGCACACTCTGTGGGCTTCACACTTGTGTACTAAGGTCCGCACTCACGTAGGCCAGTTCTTTGCAACGAGTCTTGATATTTGCCTCTCCCACCTGACCTGACGCTCTGCCTGACCACACAGTTATGTCCACTGTGCCAACAACATGCTTACCCATCATGTCCCTCCCCAAGAGACATACTGTGTTACACAGGGACTGCACCAGAACTGGACAGGAAAACTACAGTGACTCTGGGAGAGTAACAGCCACCAAAATGGTCCTGTTCCCAGGCCAAGAATACTTAATATCTCAGTGGAGTATCAGGAGTCAGGTGGTTTGAAAGTGGGTGTAGTACATGGGTTCTAAACTTGAAGAGAGTTGTTTCGCAGGCATTTGTGTGGGGAGACAGCATATGGTATTTGTGTGGTTTTGATTCCCTGGGACTCTGAGTTTCTCAGTTCTCTAAGAATTTTGATTTTGATAAGCCCAAAAGACACTAAATGAGTTTCTCTGAGATGCTCATCTTGGCATGAACTGGCCACAGATATTCACGTTGCATCTAGTATGTAGAAAGCTGCTATGGACTAAATTCCTTCCCTCCCAAAATTCACGTGGAAACTCTGATTCTGATATGACTTTATGTGGACTTAGTGTTTCTAGAAAATGATTAACGTTAAGTCATAAGGGTTGGGTCTTGATCCCCCCACCCCCCACCGAAACAAACTCTTAACAGAAAGGCCATATGAGCACACAGTCAGAAGATGGCTGTCTTCAAGACAGGAAGAGACACCTAATAAGAACCAGATCCTGCTGGCATCTTGATAGCAGACTCCCAAGCTCTAGAACTAGGAGAAAATAAATTTTTGTTGTTTAGGCCTCCTAATCTATGATATTTTGTTATGAGAGTGTGAGTAGACTAAGGCAAAAATTGACTTTGATAAATATTAGAGCCACTGATTTTAGCATCAAAAACTCTAAAGAGATACTATTTTTTTTAACAAAGCAGAAAAATTACACTAGCTTTTTCGCTAAATAAAAATGGAACATACTTGAAATTATCAACAGTATTGATCACCAGTGAATAATTTGACATTTATTGTACAGTGACTCTACTGTTTTATGAAAAATTTTATTCAAAGAATTAGATAATATATAGATAGTAAGAAAATAATAGATAATAAGAAAAAATAAATGAATTGGGTTCTATATTCAAAGAATTAAAACTTGCTATGCAAAAATAATTAAGAGTGAACACCTGTAACAATTTAAGTTGCTGATCCTTTTGTTTCTATTGAGGTTATGAGCCTACTTACCAACTATATGATATTATGGTTTAGGTATACTGTAAACTGCCCTCCCGAAGTTGCATGTGTTTAGAGGACTGGATCATGAAGGTACTGTATGCCCTTGTGGATTCATCTCCTGATGATTGCAGTACCTGACTGTGCTACTAGGAGAAGGTCCTGAGTGGAACCATCACTGGGGTACGATCTGGAAGGGTGTATTCTGGTCCCAGTCTCTCACTTTTCTCTGTCCCTGGGATACTAGTAGATGAGCAATTTTCCTCCAGGTTCTTCCACCATGCAGTTCTGCTTTGGATCCAGGTGACTTTGATTGAAACAACTGCAAACTGCAAGCTAGAAAAACCTCTCTTCCTTTAAGCTGAAAATAGCAGGAATTGTGTCTCAGTAATGAGGAATATGACGAATACATATGGATAAAAAGAAATCCTGCTCTCTTTTCCCACCATGTACCAGATACAAAATACTTCCCATTCATGGTTTTCTCCAGATGCCTTCTGATAGAGTTACTGTAATTTTTTCTGAGAGAATTTCTGAAGTTCTTGCTGGCAGATCTTGCTGTCATTTTGACTTTTCTTGTCTGTGTCCTACTTGCCTTGCATTAAATAGTCAGGGGAGTGCATTTTAAAAACCCAGAATATTATCTTCCTCATGGCTAAGGTTAAATACCAAGTATCTTAAAAAGGGTCATTCACATATGACCCTTCTTTGCACAATATTTCTCCCTATAAATGTTCTATATACTTCACTCATTTATGTTTATTACAATGGAAGAGGGTAACATGAATTGCAAATTTATAAGCAGTGGTGTGGGGGAGGCCCCAAATGAATTCCTGAACCTGCTTTAAATTTTAAAAATATTGCAAGGAGGATGTGTTAAGACACTTGACCTGTTCCTGATACTGCCATTAGTACTAATAGATTTGTTTCTAATCCTTTCTTGGAGTATTTTGCTTTTTTGAAAAATGCAACCAGAGAAATTATTATTTCCATAAACCCTAGAGGTTGTAAAATGTAGGACTGAAAGTACAATTAAATATGCTTACAACATAGAGATTATTTTTCATGTAATTGTATTTAATTAATAAAATGAGAATAAAATCAAAACAATTTTAGTCAAATAGTGAAAGCCTCAAATTATCTATCTATCTATCTATCTATTTATCTATCAATCATATATTTGTACCTATGTACATAGAAAGGTAAGATTGGACCCTTGACATTATAGTTTGTGTGCCACAACTTCAAAGTACTACAAATTTCATAGGGTTTAATCTAACACACATACACACACACACATCTATATAGAGAGGTGGTTATTATAAGGCTTTCTGTGGCCTGTCATTTCACTTGTTTTTATTTACATGATTTATTCCTCCAGCTACATTTTTGTCAAAACATGACCTTCACAGGAAGTTCTACAACACTGATCATATTACTGTTGCAGGCATATCAAACCTTACTGGCAGCCCCAGCTAAATGCTTCAACATAGATTTTAGAACACATCTCTTTTGTATATTATCGCTTCTTCTAATTAAAATTTTTTTCTGATGAGTTCCAGATCACACAAAAAATACAGCTTACTGCAGCCAGCTCCACCATGCAACACTAGGGTGAGTGAGTTAAAGTTGCTCTCTGTGCCCCACTTGCCCGCAGCCTCAACCTGACGGCACCTGGCATCTGAGCGCAGTTACCCTCTGGGGCATTGTATCTCACGTGCTGATGCCTGGCCCGCTGGCCTGCCTCCCTTCCTTCTTTCTTCTGCTGCATTTTATTTCCACTTTTGTCTTATTTTTCCCAGTTTCTCCCACTCCTGTGACTCACTGAACAACCTATCTTTGTTCTGGTAATATTAAGGGTGACAGAAAGACACAGCTCACTTCCCCATTCATTCTCATGGGTGTCAGATTTGACTACAATTTGACTTCAGGAGAGAGAGAGAGAGAGAGAGAGAGAGAGAGAGAGAGAGAGTGAGAGAGTCACCTCTTTGCCCAACCCTCCATTTTACTATTTCTTTTTCTACTTCTTAGTTTTAATCTGACCACTCAAACACAGCCCTTGCATGCCCTATGGAAGGATTTTTTTTAACACAGACTGCAGCGTTATTCTGGTTTCCCCATGAGCATAATGCATTGCAGCTAACAGATCCTCAACAGCACACATTTTTGTGCTGCTACACACTTCTGATCCAGGACATATGGCTGATCTTATCTATTTAATTTCTCTTTGCACCTGACTCTTATTTGTGACTATTGCACTCTGTCTTTTTCCAGAATTTGTTTAAGTTGATTGATTTTCTCAAGGTTACTACTGTCCAGGCCCAGACTTTCACGTGTCTCTCTGGGCATCTTCTAGTGCTTCCTATGATCCGCAGAGACTTTCTGGCATCTGCTACTTCTGACTCTTTCTTCTGTAGGCTGCTCTTCTCTTTTCGGCTGTGCCTTCTTGTTGGCAAGTCTCATGTTTGATCAAAGGAACAACATGTGTTAAACTGCTTTTAGACTTCATGATACTTCCATATGTAATTACTTCATTTAATTTGCAACACAGCATTGAGAAATGAGATGGTGAGCTTTGTTTCCATGTAGCACACTGAAAAGCTGAACCAGGAGAAATATGCCTGGTTTTTCTAGAGTTATTAAGTTCACCTCTGGTCCTAGATCCAGAACACCTGTTTCATGGCTGTGTTTGCTCCCCTGCACCATAAGCTACATGTTCTCTGTGACTTGCTTCCAGCCTTCTCAAATAGGAGCCTAAAAACAAAGCTTTCTCTGAGTTCATCTTCTATCATTTAGTCCCAACAAGAGGCCCAGTTTGGGCATTAAATAAGATGTGCCTTCCCTGGAAGTCCTTTACTTTTTATGTAAATAAAATACCTATCAAAATTTCTTCTTGTATTTTTGTCTTTTCATGTATCATTATTATATTTTGATCTTCTTAAGCCATATTCCAGTGGATTAGTAAGTAAAGAAATGTCAGTGGTAGCTCCTACATCCTCTCAGAGCAGTGTAGGATGACAATCTAGGTTTCTCAGAACCTTTCCTCAATTATTATCTTAGCAAGCCAATTAAGATTTCAGTTCAACATGAAAATTCCATTGCAGCAACTTTCAATTAATTATGTTTATGTTTCTCCCTTATGATCTTTCCACATTGCCCTCCAAAACAATGGTTCATATGCACTCTCATGAACTTTGGAACTTCCTGAGCCACTTAATATCTCTCAGGCTTCAGTTTTCTCATCTGTAAAATAAAATAGAGGGCCTGGCACAGGTACAAGTTGTGAGATCATGTAGACTTAAAGTAGAATCCTGGCCTTGGCATTCTACTTTGTAAACTGATGCTACCCCTATAAATCAAGTGAAATATATTTCCTCTATGCTACCTTGGCATCTTGCAATGATTTGTTTATGTGCTGTTTGCAAGACCAAGAAGTAAAGGGTGCTTTGACCTAGTGAGTAGAGATTGTTCATGTCTGCTTTTCATAGTGGGTAGTGTTGGGCTTCTCCAGGGCAGCTGGTCTGGAAACAGATGATGGTAAGGAGCTGTCCAGCAAAGACCATCCGGACTTTGTCCTCATATTGTCGAAGTGAAGGGTCCCCAGTTTACTGCCAATATCTTAATCATTGCCACTGACAAGTGTCTCATTTAAGAGGTCTGAAAATTCCTAAATTTTGCATGACATTTTGTTCCTGAAGGCTTTTCAAAAATTTTACTACATGTGATGTAATTTATCATCATAAAAATGGTCTTTGGTTCAGGAGAGACAATAGAGTTTCATTACTATATTCTGTTCGAACACATCTAGTTGGTTAATACCCAGTACAGGATGAAAAAAAGTCTTTGTAATTTTCCAAGTGAACTAAGTTATTCAAGATAAAGACTGTGAGAGGAAGTACCTAGTTTGAAAAAGTGAGCACAGAATTACTTTCAGAGAGGGACTTTCTATAAAATTGTACCTTAGTAACTCATTTTAATTTTCTCTGGTTTATTTTTCTTCCATATGCATCACCACTCTTTCACATCCTATTAAATAGAGCCCAATACTACATAGAGATGATACAACTATTGTGAATGTTTACATAAGAACTTAAATGTTTTTATTACAGTAAAAGACACTTCGCCATGAGTCTCCCTAAAATACTCCCTCCTCATTTGGAACACTTTCATCCCATTGTTCTCGACACTTTCTGAAGTAGTTCTGGAAGTCGCTGTTTGTGGATGTCTTCATGGCTGCCTCAGTGAACTTAGCTGACCCAAAAGCTTAATGATAATTTCTTCAAGTATAAAGATTATGGTGTGACCTTATCCATCCTACTCACTGGATCTGGCACTGTGCAACTTCTAAAACATAAATATTGTGAATCTATTCATGTCAATGGAGGCAACCACAAAGGCATTCATGAGAAAGAACTTTCAGAATTGTCTCACAAAGTAGCAAGAATGATGGAACAAGTGTATCAGAAGTGAAGGGGACTATTTTGTGGGGGATTGCTAGCAATGTTTTTTTTTATTTTAAAGGGAACAAAATGAAACAAAACAGTGATAAGACATTAGGAAATCTATAACAGTTACTCTATTGCATATTGTTATCCTCTAAATAGTTGCTCAGACTACCGGCTTTAGGCTTTCAAAGTCAATCAACCAATACTGTTTCTCTGAACCAGCTGGATGTTTGTGGTGTGTGTGTGTGTGTGTGTTTCTTCTCTCCCTGGTCATGCGCCAGCTGGCTCACAGGAGGGTGGGGGGCAATGTCTCTTATTTTGATAACTTTTTAAAAATTTAAACACTCATTAGATTTTTAAACCACAGTTCATATATATGCATTCTTTGTTGCTTGTTTCCTCTTTGTGAAACCATGTTCCATGAAGATAGGAATTTGGCATATCACATGGAAGCTGTTCCATGAGTATATATTAATGAATGCATAACCTAGTCAAGGTAAATTAAATAGCTGTAGGGTATTGTCTGGAAAGTCAAGAGATCTGAGTTTGTTTTTGTTTTGCTGTGTAGTAATTGCTGTCACTCATAAAAATGGTGAAAATAAGGCCAAGTTTTCTGGGATCCAAATACACATCAGAATCATTCAAAGGGTTTGATAGATGAAGAGCCCTAGGACCCCTTTTTAGAATTCCTACCTCAGCAGGTCTGGAGGTGGAGACACCCAAGGACTTGCATTTTTCACAAGTTTTCTGGTGATGTTGACGTCATTAATCTTGGGACTACATTTTCAGAACCATTGGCCTAGATAACTTCTAAATTCCTATAAGTTTTAATTGTTATTTTTGAAAATAACAGATTGCTTTATTCTATCAATAATTACCAATAGGCTGCCAATAAAACTGTGTAATTTGGTTCTTTTGATAAAAAGCAACAATACAGAACATGCTTATAATATATTCATCAGCATCTTTGTCCAGGTCTGAATAAAGCTTTAATGTGAATTCAATATTGACTCTGTTTTCTACTTCAATGCATGATGGATTTTATTGGCTAGCATTCACATTTCAGAAATTAATAGATATTCATCAACCTGATTTATAAATAAACCTCCCAATTAACATGATAGTGTTATATAATAATCATCCTAGTGGTATAAGCCTCCAGCTATCTAACTTGCCTTTTATATTGGTCCTTAAGGCTGATGATAATGGAACCATCATGACTTATACATAAAATTTGAATTATAATTCAGAATGTCAAAAATGTCAAGAAAATGCATATGATGCATATAGCTTGTTTCTTGTCAGCATAATAGGTATAAAATTTTTGTTTCTTATCTGTTATTCTTCTCAGTTCATGTGTTTGGAAGGAAATAATCCCAATTTTCTGTTTAATAAATGTGAAGTAAGCTCATTAATTACACTAAAATTCATGTGAAATTATGTATATATACTTAAAAGTGCATTTGCACTTAGTATTTGACCTTTTACATTATTAAAAGTTAGAATGTGTTAAAATTTAATATAATGCAAGAATCCAAAAGTAGAAATAGCCTGCTTATGAAAACATTTTATGTTTTATTCAACTGCCTTCCAATAAGAATTTCTAAGCAGCAAAACAATCTAAGGTACTAGAAATTAAACTTAGTTTCTAAGTTGTATGGACACTATTCATTATACAACTTATTCTACTGATTATAGGTACAACTAGTAATTTTTTAGTAGGCTTTACTATGCTCAAAGACTATAAAAAGCCTGTATAAGAAAGATACTTAAATGAACGCAATATAATTTTAAAGCACTGAAAGAGATCCCAGAAATCTTGAATTAAAAAGTAAACCATAAAATTTAAATATTTCTTTATATTTAAATATTTCTTATATATAGTTTAAATAAACATATGATCATTTATACATAGAAGCAGTTAGAAAAACTGTATAAATAATAACTATGATAAGCTACTATAGCATCTTTTCTCTAATGAGAAACTTGTTTGAAAAGAATATTTAAAATCCCTGTCTTATGGTTTATTCATGAATTTTAACCCTAAGAAGTTTTACTTGAGCTTGCAAACCTGCTGTCAACGTTTCAATAAAATATGTATTTTCCATTTACTTAACATTTTAAAATTATTATATATTTTCTTTATATTACATCAGAATTTATTGGGGAGAATATTCAGAAACTGTTTAGACTTCTGCTATTACTTTTGTTTGTGCATAAAAGGTCTTTCACTATTTTTTACAGTTTTTGAAATATTGAATGAAGAATACTGAACTGTAGTAATAGGTGCAGTCAAAGTAAGGGCACTACCTGTCTCACATGTCCCTCTGTGTATTTAAAGACTACACCTATTTTACATGGCATGGATTATTCCATCGGTATTCTTACCTCATGGATTACTACTTCTTATGACTTATTCCTTTCATGACACCTCTCTGGTCATCAGGAGAACCTTCATATCTGTGTGCTACCCCCTGTAGCCTCCATAAAATGACCGCAGGAGAAATACAACTACCCGTATAAGTACTTATGAACTTTCACCTCCTGAAATGAAAATAGTTTCTTTGGTTATTTAATGTCTCAGCAGTACATATGCTTCCATCAGATAATAAACCACGAAGTCTGAACTGTGTCTCTTTATGTGCTGTGCAATTCCTGACTGAGTGAAGGCACTTAATCATAAGAATCATTAGGAAGTGTGTTTCAAACGTTTCCTTCATGAGCTTCCTCTCTGGCAGTGAAATTATATCAAATGATTTTGCTTAAGAATGCTGTCCTTGCTTTGGCAGTACAGAAATCCCCCTTAAATTTCTGGCCAGAAACTTATTTCACTTCTTTCTCTGTTGCTAAACTCTATTCTGTGAATATTTCTTTTGCTAGACCCTATGCCCAAGTCAGAATCAGAGAAAATTGTACTCTTATACAATACCAGTACTCATTGGTAGTCTGTGTCAGTATTTGAACCCAAAACTGGCAATATATATTAAAAAGAAAAATTTTGACAAGTTTTCTTAGGAAAGGTAAGAAGTATTTTGGTTGAAAATTGAATCAATTTGGCTTGAAAGTTCATTGTGACAGTTTCATTTTGGTCGTGGGGTTGAAAATAGAAACAAAAACAATAACCAATTCTTTGTCTCAAAATGTTCATGGTTGCATATGTAAACACAGACAAGAAATAATTTTACGGGTATGAGTTTAGTTTCTAATATATAGAGTTTGAAAATACGGTGAGCCCATGTGAGTAACATGCATAACAGTATCTCTTTGAAAAAGTTGCTCATAATTAAAGTCAGAGTTAAAAGGAGTAATGAAAATTATGTGATATATTTTATTTTTATGGGTTATGAAATCTATTTTACCACATAAGCAAATGGAAATATTTTAACATTTGCTACTATAAATAAAATGAAAATTCAAAACCTCAACAGAAAAAAATTTACTTTGTTTATTTCAGTAGCTGATCTGCTTTAAAATCCCAAGTCTGTTTGGGGAAAATGTATCAGAACATTAAAAGCCATTCATGCTTTCCACAAAAACAATTTCTCAAGAAGACTGATGAATTTATATGCACCTATACTTTCATTTACAAACCTAGAGCAACAGACAAACATGCTCTTTCTGTGGTCATTTTCTCCGTGGATTGTTCTCTTTTGGGGATCTGTCATTTTAGATATACAACCTCAATCAAATATTGTATTTAGGGAAAAATAATCATTTTCCTGAAATTCCTAGATTGAATTACCTCTGTTTCCATTTGGATAGATGAGTTTTGTTTTATATAACACTCAAATTCATGTGAAGTTGTGCAATAAGGTACAGTTTTGGATAATTTAAAACAAAATACCTGTCTGTATCTTTCCTCAATCTATTCTGTGCCATATTTATTCTACTTTTATAGATCTTGGTTGCTCACTGAATCGCTATTTCAGAATTTCCTTCATTAGATTGTCAAGAATGAGCAGGGTCTGTAATGTCATGAGTAATCTTATTCTTCTACTTGGTGTATTTTATACAGTTCTCTTGCATTTGATATATTGGCCTCCCACTGCAGATCATTTTGCATTTTATTCATAGGAAGTTTTCTCAGTACTGCATAAAATGTATTTTTAAATTCTTTTATTTATTATGAAATTGCTGTGAAACAATTAAGCATCTGTAGTATTTCTAGTAATTATCATATTAACCAGGGCTCATTTCATAAAATAATTACTGTTGCTATCATCCTTACACAGAAATCACCAGAAATTTTAATTTGACAAGCTACTAGCTTTAACATTCAAATTTATTTAATGGTATAGTAAAGTGCTGCTGGTAATTATTACATAAAAAGAAAGACTTTATAATCAGATGATTTAATACAAAAATATTAAAATATAAAAAATAAAACCAACTAAATTCTTAATAATGGATTGTCTATCTTTCATAGATTTTTTTTGATAGCTACTAATCATTTTTATTCCTCAATGTTATTAACAATGAGTTTCTCGTATAAGTTTTTACTTTCCTTGATGTCAATATCTATATAGAAATGTGGTTTTTCTTTTTGAAAGTAAGACAAATTGCATTAGAAATTTGAGATAAGGTTCATTTTTCATAAGAAGGGTTTATGTGCTGTGGGGACTCTTCTCAAGGTTAAAAAAGGACATAAGCCCTGCTCTCAGGCATTCTGTGATCTACTGTAGAGGTAGACATCTGTAGAGTTAGACATACATCCATATAGTGCATAATGTGTCTTAGGATGAGGGGAGTTCCAGGTGTGAGATGAGACTGCCCTTGGTGTAATCAGGTAACAGTGTGGAAGGGGGGTGGTGGAAAAAATCTTATTATAAAAGGCTTCTTGGGACAGTAGTGGTTTTTGAGAAGAAGTATTTGAATTTTCCTTTCTTATTTCTCTACTGTTATTGTTAACATATACTTACATTAGCTAATGAAGATAGTTTCTTTTATAAGTCTTTCCTGACCTAAAATTCTATGAAAACAATCCTGCTGATTCATTTCCTAAGGAAGGTGGCAGAGGGTTAGGTGCAATTGCTCAGACCAGGGAAAAAGCATGTAGGATGGTTTTAATCTGAGAGAAAGAATAACTTTTATCAATTAAAAGATCAAGGCCAGGAGGACAGGATGAGAAGATGGGAGGAACCAGGGAGAAGGATGGGGACACAGCCCAAAGTTTAAAGGGCCTTAGATGTTCCAGCAGGCAGTTTAGACTTTAACCCCAGGGCCACAAGAAGCCATTGATGGCTTTTAATTTGGGAAGTCATAGCAGGCATTTTAACTAAGATTACACTCACTGCAATACAAAGGTTGGACACAAGAGTATGTAGGGGAGAAAGTCAGAGTTAGAGTAACTAGTTATGTTACTCTTTTAATAGTTTGTGTAATCTGTATTTCCGTGGAAGTCTTGAAATTATCAGAGTAAAGTACAACTGTTGGTTAAAAATTGATTACATTTCACTTTGGTTTTTTCATTTAATAACAAAACAAAACAAAAAGCTAGGGAACAATTTAAATGTCTGACAGTGGGTATTGGTTATATCAAATATGTTACAGTATACCAATTAGAATACCACATAGTCATTAAAAATGATAGATCATTACTGATGGGGGAGAATGGCAGATATTACTATTAAGAGAAAGACTGATAGTGTTAAAGGTATGGTTCACTGAATTTACAAAAAATAAATTTCAAACTGTACAAAAATGCTGAGTATATATTTGTACCAAAAATGCTGACATAATTATCTCTGAATAATTCTGAAATAGAATTTCTCATTTTATCCTTGGTGTTCCTCCTCACCAACATCATTCCCATGTTCACCTATTATTTTAATCACAAAATTGTATACTCTAAAATAAATTTTAAGTGGTAAGTTGTTTAACTATCTTTGGGAAATTTGTAATATTCAAATTACGTAATCCAAAAGGTATCCCAGATGCAGTTTATAACATAGACAGTTGCAGTTTCCTCTTTTGTCCTTGTGGTAAGAATCCTGATGGAATCTTTTGATCTCTTAAGGATATCCTTTCACTAAGGAGATAAATAACGATTACTAAGCTTATCATAGTAATTCTCTTCCTCTTTGCCAGTTACTGTGCCAACTCACTTGTAGATAGGAATGGCTATACATCAAAATCACAGACCATGAAATGGAAAAAAGCCTATTGCATAAATCCTGGAGCAATATCCTTCACTGACTAAACATTAAATAAACCTCATAATGAAAAGCTATCTTTTCTTTTCCTTCTTGCTTTGAGAGTGAATGTGATAACTGGAAGCATAGCAGCTATGCTGTAAACACTGTTGACAACGTTAAGATGGATAGAAACATACTAAAGATAGCAGAGCACAGAAACACAAAGATCATGGATACCCCCTCCACCAAACATCATTGAGCAAGAAAATCAACAGACCAACAGAAGCAGCCAACTGATGAGAACTTTTTATGTGCAGAACAAAATCTAAGTCAAACAAAACCAATGTCCTGTTGGTGTTAGCTATTGTCAATCTCCTTACATTTGATTGCAACAAAAAAGAAGAAAATACTCATTATTAAAAAATAGGCTCCATTAGCAACATCAGCTGGTGGTATTGCAACAACCATTTTCCTCTGATGCTACAAGAAGCTGCCTTATAAATAATTTGCAAAAATGTGTTTGAGAGACAGACTATCTTAAATAATTTACTTGTTATATGTAGATAGGTCTAAGTTCTATTTTCTGATAATGGTTCCTAAAATGCTATTTTCCTTGAGCTCAAACAAACTCAAGGGTTTATTTTTAGTTTGTTAGGGGGAAATGAGGGTAGGAATTGGCTTTTAGTTGCCTCCTGCCATCTGGTGCTGTGAGGAGCTGGATCACAAGGGCCAGAGCCGTGTGGGTTCTGTTGGTTCCCAAAGGGCATGACCTCCCTGATTTGCTCTGTTCTTCTCCGGCTTATCTCCATCCAATTGCTACCCCTTCCAGGCTTGCACCTCTGACTAGAATGAATACTGCAAATACCTATTTGGAAGCAATCCAAAGTAAAATTTGAGTGGCTTTCCTCACATTATGAATGAGTATTTATCCTTGATAGTTTCTTGACAATTAAAACTTTTCCTACTAGGTAGAAGCTACAAAGTCACTCAAGAGGAGCATCGTATTCCCCACAGCAGAGGTGACCCCAGGTGGACAGTGTTCTCAGAAGGGCAACATCAGCAGTCGAGCTCCATGGAGTAACGGGAAGTTGTGATAGAACTAGTGCTGTCCATACTTCTTGCCAGTTCCAATGTTTTGTGTTCTTCCCACCCAAGGGAGTAAATACATCCTGTTTGATGAGAAAACTTCAATAATTTTTGTTGTACCAGGAAAATCATTAAAGAATTCAAATAGACATGAATCATGTCCTTCACCAAGGCAGTTGCGGTGGTTGATTTTGGGTGTCAACTGAACTAGAATGAGGGCTTCTCCAGTAACTGTTCATTCTCAGGTCTTCAGCAGGCACCAAGCCCTTCCTTCTGCTGAAAGAGAAGCCAAGAGAGTGTTGCATTTGATAAGAATGATTGGTTTCAGGTGTGCCTGCTTTCAGAGGAGACTGGCCTGTCAGCCTGTGGATTGAGGGTGGGAGGACACTCCTCAAGTCAGCAGGGACCCCAGATGGAAACCCAAAAGAGAGGAAGGTGAATTTTTGCCTTGTCTTTTCTAAATCTGGCATGCATTTGCCTACTACCCATAGAAGTGAGAACTCTGGGTCTTTAGGTCTTGGGCCTACAGGATTTATCCTGGTAGCCTCTGAGCTCTCCAGCCTTGTACACCACTGGGTTTCTTGGTTCTGGGGCCTTTGGACTTCAACTTAGCAGAGCTAGCAGTTTCCTTCTGCACCAGCTTTCAGATGGCCTGTTGTGGATCTTCTCAGTGTGTATAACTGTGTGAGCCAGTTCTTTACATCTTTCTCTTTTTTCTCTATATGTGTATACATTTGCTATCACTTCCCTGTCTCTTTGAGAACTGTGACTGAAACAGTGATTATAACTTTCTGAAACTAGGTAAAGAAACCAAGTAGTTAATTCAGGGACTAAATTAGAACCTGGGTACATAATATGAGCAACTGTAAAATAAGCTGCCTTGTGCTTTTCAGATATACTTTTATAAATGAAAAAAAAATTATCATTTGAAATTGTTATAGAACTAAAGTAAAAAAATTAGAGCAAATATTCACATTAATATTTTTTCAAAATGATCAGCTCTGACAAAGTAAAAAGGCTTTTTGTGTTAAAGCAAACCTATTAGACATGTATACAGATAAAGTACATTAGATGAATCATGTTTAACAACAGTACTTAATATTTTCCTTAGAAACATAATGGGTAATTTCTGAAGCATAAATAATTTCTGCAAAGAGGAACTAAACAGAAGCAAAAATAAATGCAGAATGATTTAGCTTCTTTGTTATAAGCAATTTAAAAATACAATTAGGGAGAGGAGACTCTAATTATAATACAGAAAAATTTTAAATTTCATCTTTTGGAAAGTAGAGTGTCTAAAGGAAAATTCTTTTAAAATGCTAACAGGTTTGAAAATTGAGGAAATTCATATATTTGTGGCTTTAGATTTCATTTACTGTTTCAGTGCAATAGAAAATGGAAGCTAAATTGAATAGCCTCTATTTTTGTGTCTTGTTTTTTGTGTATTAGACTATATTAAAATTTAAAAAGTAAAAATAATAAAAATCAACTCTGATAGCAAAGTAAATTTTCTTTCCTGTTGATTTCAATTTGTTGATTTAAAATTGTATATGACTCTTAAAATATAGCTATTATAATTACTTCTACTTGCTTTTATATTAAAGTCAAATGGCTTGGAGAATCAAATTGTGTGGTAAATTTAAAGGGTGGCTCAGTTGCTGGCATCTGAGGTTAGATTCACTGAAGTGTGAGATAACTCTAATAGAAGATTTCAGTTGTTGAGGGCATTGAGGAAATGGCAGAGCTGACCTCAGGCTCTGAGGTTGTACCTTCCACAAATGGCTTCAGCAGCCTGATTACTTCAGACATGGATTCTGCACGTTAAAACCATGCATTTAAATCATAGCATTTAAATCCTGTGGCCAACACTTAAAAGGGTCTCATTTATAGAATTTACTGATCTCTCAGGATAATCCTATGAGTTTGGAAGCCCATTAGGGAAACATTGGCAACATTCAAGCAGCACTGAAGAAGAACATGTATCTCTCTTTTTACACAGAAGTTAATGAAAAGACATTTTTTTCTATTGCTTTCTAAGAATGGATAATTTCAGAATGATAGCTATTTTTTATACAATTTCATCTTTTGGATTTTGGGTCCAGAAGCAAGTCAGAGTTAAAGATTTCACGTACTTACAGAATGAGATTAGGTATTTCCAAGTGTAAGATATTTAACCTTTTTCTCATCTACCTTTGAAGATATTGCAGTGTAGAGCAAATTTCTTAGAAATAAGAATTTCTAGTTTTGTGAGATTTTATTAAAATACAGAAAAATAAAGGCATTTAAAATGTCAACTGTTGAAGTATTTTCTTTTGGCTCACAACTACGCATAACAATATATTAGTGACTGTTTTTAGATCAGTATATTAGTGATAAAAATAATATTTAGAAAAATAATAAAAATAGTGACAGTTAATAGTGAATGTAATTCTTTGGTATAGCAGGTGCATATTTTCAATAATGAGGTTCTATTGATATGCCAGTGACTTGTTAAAAAATTTAGTTCTATTTTGTACTTCTTGCCCCAAGTAGTATTATTATTTTGTATGCTAATGAACAGATGCAATACTATTGCTAACTTCCTGCCCCTATAGCACAATTAGTGGTCTGTAAAGTATTCCAACAAAGTTGGTTAGGTTTCATTCTGTCTGCTATGAAGAGTAACAGTACAATAGATAAATGTATACTATATCAGAGTGAAAATGCTTGGCCCTGTAACCTAAAAGTTTTTAAATGACAGTATACAGAAAATTATTTCTAAATTTTATAATACTAATAAAATATTACTACTATTTAAATTTGAGGTTCTAAAATTACCCATGACAGAAAACAAAAATTTTCCTTTCTCCTAAAATCTGCTAAGATTAACTTCTGGCAGTTTTGGATAACCTAAATTTTCACAGAGACTTGGAAACATATTCTAATGGGCCCATGCTATATAACAAATATAGCTCATTTTAAAATTTAACATAGAATTTAATTTTTAAAAGAGTCAAACTGTATATATGTAATATAACATTATGCATAAAGTAGTTTATTCATTTTACTGTAAAATAAAATATAATTCATAAAAGTGTGCAAATACATAGCTTATAAATTACTTGAAGCCCTTCTAAGCCCACACTATCCTTCTGTCTTTATGACTATTATCCTTGGCAAGTCCTCTCAGGTCATCTTTACACAGCCTTCTTCCTCCTTCCAAAACAGCCTCTGTCTGAAACTTTACAACACTTCTTTGTAGCATTTTTGTATTGCTTTACCACTCAAGGTTCATCCCCAAATCCATTTATGTGTCTGGTATGTGTACTTGAATCTTCAGGTATCTTCTTCATCCCTTTATTTACCTTCTGCCCTGTCAAAGATCCTGGAAGGTTGACTTGGAGACTCCTCTGCAGGTGACACTTGGTGCTGTTACTGAAGGGGCAGTTTGTGAGAATGCCCTGCTTCCTTCTTTACTTCCTAACAATACAAATTCAGCTTTGAGCCTTCATCAATATGACAGATATTCCATCCAGGGCAGACAATGTCTGGCTTTTACTCTTTTCCTTTAATTTTAACATCTACTGATGCCTAAATCATGCCTAACTTTATGATGCTAAAATGGTAGTATTCTAATTCTATCTTTTCATTTATTATTTTGAATATATGTACAGCAGATGCTATAACATGTGATACTGGAAAATGTATCAAATACAAACAAGGAATGTAAACATTACATGTCATAGACATGAACTAAAAATAATAGCAATAATAATGAAAGGAGATGTAATACATATATTGTATTGATGTATTATATCAATAATAATAAAAGGCTTTGGAGATGGAGGGAGAGAGAAAGGGGAATAAAAAAGAATCAAGACAAAAATTACATATAGGATAAGTGATTTATCTGATTTTCAAGGTGAATTGTTTCAACTTCTTTTGAGAGTTATCATTAATCTTTTAAAATATAGCTATGAACTCCTTAATTTTAAATACATATATTTTATGGGTTTCAATTCATTATAATATTATTTTTATTGTATATCAAACTAGCCAGCAATTAACCATAGGGACACTCTTCTGTTTGCCCCCTGAACATGATGTAATTTTTCCATAGTTTCCTTGCTCTTTTGTGGCTAGTATTTTCTAAGCCAACATTGTATAAGGTGTAAAAAGCTTCATTAAAAGTCTCTGATTTATTTTAACATCCAGTAAAAAGAAATATCAATACAGATAGAACAGCATATGTAAAAACAACCTTTATATTTCTGTATCTATCTACTTTGCTTTTGATTTTTGTGGTATTGGAGATACAACCCAGAGCCTTGTGTATGCTAGGCAAGTGTTGTACTCCAGAACTACACTTCATACAATATATGATTTACATCCACATGAATACTTCATAACTTCATATAGATATTTCCACTTAGATTTGGAACTATAAACTCATTTGTATTAGAAAACATCTCTAGAGAGAAGACAAGATGGCCGATCAGTGAGCAACAAAATACAAAGCCTCCTGGGAGAAACAACTCATTTACCAGAATAAAACACCCTGGAAAGACCCAGACAGAGGGAGATAGATCCTCTTGACACAGGAAGAAATTAAAACGTAAAAAAGCTTGTCAAATACTTTGGGACTACAACTGGAACAGCTAAAAATTACGGGACACAGAGTTATCGTTTGCAGCGACCCACCAAGTTTGCAAAGGCCTGAATCTGCGCTGGCCGGCAGAGCTTCCCAAACTCATTCCTGCCACCACTCACAGGAAGCACAGCAGTGCTGAAGTCAGGGGTTGGTGATCCCAACAGAGAGCGGAGCCGGTGAAGGGACCTTCATTAATCCACAGTCAGTGCTGGGAATGAGACCCCCCCCAACAGGAAGGGCGCAACCAAATGGACAACATGTTGGAATCGGGCAGGAGGAGCCTGAACTGGGAGCTACAGTGACTTCAGTTGGTTCCTCCCTCCCAAGAGCAGATTCGTGGGATTTTCTTGGACTGGGCCATGTTCCTGGCCGGGACCCAATGAGCCATCCCAAATCAATTCCCTGCGCCTAGCAAGTACTAACTGGGTGAAGTCCCTGAAGTTTGGCTGGCCCAGTGGGGAGGGGCAGGCAAATACAGCTGCTGCTTACCCCTCAGTGACAAGAGCAGGCAGGAGAGGGTGGAGTTCCCTTGCCAGCATGTTTCAGAGGAAATGTGGCCAACAGGGAAGGGGGCTGGGACCTGCACTGTAACCTATGTGGAGGAAGCCAGGGCCATTACAGGAGAGAGAGGCAGGAGGAGGACCCCAGCCCAGAACCCTGAGAGCCCTGATCCAGGAGAAGGAAAAACAAGGGAGACTGAGGGCGGCAAACACGCAACAGCAGACATGGCTTCAATGGACATTAAGAGATGTCTTCGGGTCCTTGTAGACAAGCTCAAAACTGAAATATCAAATCAGGTAATGCAAGATATGAGTAGAGTAATAAAAGAAATGCTCTCAGGAAGCATCTCTCAGGATGGTACAGATGAAAGAAGGGAGGAACACAAAAAAAGGAGAGAAACATTCAATAAAGAATATAAAGAAAATATAGAATACATGAAGCAGATTCAAAGAGACTACTAGGAAATTAAAAGCTCCATTGAAAGCTGGCAAAACTCCTTAAAAGAAACTAAGGATAGACTATAAAAACTTGAAGACAAGTTTGCAATGTGTGATGATGAAAGGAAAGATCTCTTAAAAATAACAAGGAAACAGGCAGTAACAATACAAAGGCTAGAAGATGACAAGAGAATCTACAATTTAAGAATAAGAAACATGATTCTTTCAAAGAAACAGGAATACATACAGGCAAATTACAAAGGCTATTCATGGAAATAATTAGGGAAAACTTTCCAAGATGGGAAAAGAAAATGACATTCGGTTATGTGAGGCATACTGAACTCCACCCACCTACAACCAAAACAGATCTACACCCAGACATATAATAATCAAGATACCAGAAATTCAATATAAAAACAGAATATTAAAAGCCATCAGAGAAAATAAACAGATTACCTATAAAGTAAGCCCATCAGGATCACAGCTGACTTCTCGACACAGACCATCAGATCAAGTGGAGCTTGGAGCAAAGTCTTCCAAGCCCTAAAAGAAAATAACCTCCAACCCAGATTGATGTATCCTGCAAAACTGTCACTAGAAATTAATGGAGAAACAAGATGCTTCCATGACAAAGAGGAACTGGTGAGTTTGTGACCACCAATCCAACCCTACAGAGAATACTGAAGGACATTTTAGAGAGAGAGAAAAAAAAATACCAGGATTTCAGAACAGTGGCAGAAAGGCCTCAATGAGTGGGGCAGGCAGTACAATGAAGGAGAAAACTAGACAAACAAAGGCAGAAAAATAGCATAGCAGAAATGAGGCAGAGGATAACTAGAATTGCTAACATAGATGGCCTTGATACACTATATTGTTAATAGTGCACTAGGATTTAAAACCCAGATTACTCACACTACTCTGCTTATATGTATTATATTCTGTTCCAGTCATTCTACCTGTACTAGATTTGAGGGCACAGACAGTAATCCCAAAAATAACAGGATATAGTATGGTAATCATCCTTAATTTCTTATTAACTCACTCTAAAGCTCTGTAAAACCTACACTGTTTTACCATGACTGATCATAATCAAATCTGGTCTGTTAGATCCATTGTTTTGTATTGACAGATTATATTCAAAGCTGTTATAATAGATAGTATCAAGTCTGAGAGTATAGGCAACTGTACTTAAGATGACAAGATCCACTAGAATATCCACTCTGGTTTGATTATTACCTGCCTTTGAAGTTTTATACTGTCTACAATGTTTTATTTTTACTAATATTGTTATTTACTGCTTTACTCAATTATACTGCTATATTCAATTATGCCTGATGATATAGACATTGTAATGAAGATAATAAGAAACAACACAGTAATCACTGTAGATCACCTTTACTGTGGTTTTATATGACTTTTTGGTTTCATGTTTTTATAGGAATTTGTTTTGTTTTGTCTTGCTATGTTTTGTTTT
>PVLA01007827.1:0-62036 GCA_004027455.1 Hydrochoerus hydrochaeris
ATACTCCCTGGTTCATGAGACACCTACCCCATGCCGCCTCTGCCTCCACGGCCACCTCCACGACCTCTGGGTTCATAGCCACCACTGCTGCGGTTGTAACCACCGCCACCACCCCTGCCTCGGCCCCCACGGTCCTGTTGGCCTCCCCCGTAGCCGCCACCGCCACCACCACTCTGGTCCTGATTGCCATAACCACCGCCACCACTCATGGAGGACTGATCTTGGCCATAACTGCCTGTCAACAAAGAAAAAGATTTAAAAACAGCGAATGAGGATGTAGCTTAATTTCAGAGCCTGTGTTTAGCATGAACAAGGCACTGGGTTTAATCCCAGCACCAAAGGAGGAACAAGGCATGATACAACATGCAAGAGATTAACAGTGCCAGAAAAAAATATAACAAAAACAAGGCTAGGCAACAAGGAAACAACCCCTTTAGGATAAGGTCCAAACCGAAGAACATAAACAAAATACAAGACAGCTAAAGATGCCTACTTACCTCCACCCCCTCCACCACCTCCACCACTACTGTTGTACTGGCTCTGTTGTCCATAGCCCTGAGGGGGATTATAGGAGCTTTGCTGCTGTCCATAGCTCTGTTGCTGTCCACCATACCCAGATTGTTGGCCATAGCCCCCACTCTGGGGCTGCCCGTAGCTGGTGCTCTGAGAACTGCCACCATAACTAAGGGGGAAAAAAAGAAAACCAGAATCATAATCCTAGTGTGTATACCCAAGTCTTCCCTTTTCTTTTAATCTATCATACTCTCCACCAACACCAACCCATGGATTTACCCCTCATCTTTTTGGCCTCAGTCCTTAACACCTTACCTGCCTGAGGTGCTGCTGGGAGCTGGCTGCTGCCCATAGCCAGGATAAGAGGACTGCTGCCCATAAGATGACTGGGAACTCTGGCTACTGCCATAGCCACTAGTGGAGCCATAACCTTGGGGAGCTGACTGAGTGCCATAGCCTGCTATTAAGACAAAATGGATAGGCAATTAAATGCTGATTATTTGTACACTGAGTAACTAAAGATACCAATACACAATGTATTAACCATTGTTACCCTATTATCTTGACTTTTGTTTTTCTCTTTAAAATGAAGTTTGTGCCAGTATTGTTTGGACCATTAAATGCCTATATCTTGCACTCTGAGTAACTAATTTAAAAAATAACAATATGCAGGGCTGGGAATATTGCTCAATGGCATAAGCAGCTGCCTGGCAAGTATAAGGCCCTGAGTTTCATGTCTCAGTACAGAAAAAATAAAATAAAATAAAATAAAATAACAATATGCACCTGTATTAACCATTGTTACTCTTCTGTATCTTGTTTTGAAACTGTTTTAGCTTTCTCTTTAAAATAAAATTTTTAAAAAAATAAAAAATGGGAATCACAAAAGCTATGAGCATGGCAGTACACACTTGTAATCCCAGCCCTCTGAGGCAGGAGGATCACTGCAAGTTCGAGACCAGCTTGGGCTACAAAGTAAGCTCAAGGCCAGCCTGAACTGCAGTGAGATTCTGTCTCAGAGCCAAAAAAAAAAAAAGACAGCTAAAAAAAACTATGTACTACCTAATGTTCACTCAAAAATGCAACATCAACTTTAAACATTGCTAATAAATCTTGCAACTCAAAGTGACCCTTTTGCCAGGGATTTAGCTCAGCAGCACAAGCACCTGCCTGGCAAGCAAGAGGTTGTGAGTTGGATCCCAGGTACCAAAAATAACCAAAAAAAAGGTTACCCTTCTTTTAAACTCTTAAATTTAATATTCCAACTTTAGGATTATTCCAATTTCATTTTACCTATTCAAAAGTCAGTCTCTGAGCCCACTAATCACAGCCCGTAAGAGCTCAATTGTTTTTTTTTTTTTTGTACCAGGAATCAAACTCACCACACCTCACACTTGCCAGGCAAGCGCTTATGCCGCTGAGCTAAATCCCCAGCCCCTCAAGATCTTAATTTATTAAATGCATTTTAATGTACTGGTAATATGTACTGCATATGCAAAACAACTCACATTATTTACACTTCTACACCTTAAGAGTAAATTCTACTTCCCTGTGTAACACATGATATGTAATTACCTAACTTCAATCATTTTCAAGCAAACCATTTCCTCCACTTAGAAATCAGCCCAAGGCTGGACATGGTGGCACAGGCCTGTAATCCCAGAACATGGGACGTTAGGTAGGAAGATTGCTGAATTCAAGGCCAGCCTAAACTGCACAGCAAACCCTGTCTCAAAATGACAAAAAAGGGCCTCTACAGCTCAGTGCCACAGTGCTTGCCTGGCAAGCACAAGGTGCTGAGGTTCGATTTCTGGTGCCTCCCCCCCAAATCAGCAAGGAGAGTGGCACATGTCACTACTAAAGAGGTTGAGGCAAGAGGATCTCAACTTCAAGTCTATCTGTCTCAAATAAGTAATAATGGGCTGGGTATCAAACTAGAGTATCTGCCTAGCATGCAAAAGACCCTAGAAACAATATTCAGAAGCACACAACAAAGTAACAATGAGCCTAAAACTGGCTTTCCATGACGAAAATATATCCTTTCTTGGTAAGAAAAACAAGACAAAGTCCAACATAACGGCTAAATAAGAAACCCAAAGAATAAAAAGAAACACCACAAATCATTAAAGCATTTTTTTTCCTTGAAAGGACTAACACTTCAAAAAACTTTTAAAGAGTTATAAACTGATTCAGGGAAAAAATAATGAGACAGTTTCAACAAATCAGCACTCTTCAGGTTTAAGAAACATAACATTCAGAAACACCACGAAGGAGTGGAATAACCCACTAAGAAACTCACTGTTCTGAGTCTGTCCGTAAGAAGAACTATAGCTGCTCTGGCCATAGCCTGAAGTGTCTGCTGACTGGCCATAACCACTGTAACTCTGCTGTCCATAGGGCTGATTGCTCTGCTGGGAGTAGCCCTGCCCAGGCTGGGTGGGGTAGGCCCCATAGCTACAGAGAAGAAAAAACATCAGAAAAAGTTACCCTAGAAAAAGGGGGGCGGGGGTCGTTAATGTTACCTTTTACCTCTACAATGAAGCTCAAAAAACACCAGCACTCACCTTTGGGTTGCTTGTTGGGTATAGTCTGCAAAACAAAAATACAATTACTTTAGTTTCAGCTACCACTCTAACATTTACAGTGAAATAAGACTAAACTTTTCAAGTCTTGGAGCCTCCAGATTAAAAAAATTAACAAGATTCCCTTATTTTCTAAGAAACAGCACAACTCCGCCTTGATACACTAGGTTGAGAAGAACAAACTATCAGTTTTATTAAGATTTTTTAAAAAAGAGTAGCAGCTAGGTGTGGCCAACACTTGTTCAAGGATACCCTCATCTCCATAACGGGACCTGTCTCAAAGAACCATAAATTTGGAAAGACCAAGGCTTAACAATTGGAAAAACCAAGGATCTCATTGGACAGAGACCTACAGTTATATCCGAACTCAATTAATGTTAGGAACTGCTCTAAATTTACCTAATGTTAGGGATATAGTTCATCGCCCTAAGTACTTGCCTGGCATGCGCAAGGTCCTGAGTCCAATTTCCAGTACTAAAAATACATACATATATAAATTTACTTAACATTTCACTTTCACACCCACTCTTGGAGAAAAGTAGTATTACCAAGAGTCAAGATATAGTAACTGGCCCAAAGTTACAGAGCTAATTGACAAAGATTCGGTTTCAGTCAAACTCGCGGCAGCAGTGCTCAGTGGCACTGTGAAGACCCAAAAAAGAATGTCCCCATAAAATAAATAAAATTCTTGCAGACCATGGCTACACGTCTCTACTCCCTGCACTCAGAAGGCTGAGGCAAGAGGATCGGGAGTTCCTGGCCAGACTGAGTAGCTCAAGGTCAACCTGAACTACACAGCCAAGAACTCGTCTCAAAACAAACCAAAAAAAGACAAAAAAAAATAAAAGACCATTTTCACATTTTAACCTGGGAGAAAAGAGAAAGTAAGGTTTTAGGGCAAAGCCAGCCAACCAACACGAGAGAATCTGACACACACACACCCCAGCCCGCCAGACGACAGGTAACGTGCAGTGCCTCAAGAGGAAAATGTTAACTGGTATTCCAGTTTCCAGGCCTGTGGCTCCAAAGATTCTGCTGTCGATTATTCTGTATTCTCAGAGCTCTCCAAAGGGATCATCAAGCCAAGAGCAGAAAGCACTTCAAAAACGCCACAATAAAGTAAAGACGCACTACCAGGATTAGCTCATCCTCCCTAGGACAGAAAATGAGGCCCTTCCCCCACAGGAAAAGGCAAAAGAACCGGGAGAGGATGTGGACCTCGGGCGGCCGCTTCTTTCGCTTCTTCCCTCATAAATAGAAATTTAGGCGGGAAAACTCCCAGGCCAGGTCCCCAAGTGCAACGGCCAATCTCTCTCTCCTCAACGGAAGTGCGGTTGAGACCCCCGAGCCTCCGCCCCTGGCCGCGTGGCAACCAGGCCGGAACAGCGGTCCCACCCTTTCCTCAGGGATGGGGGGGGGAAGTGCCTGAAACCAACAGGACTCTAGCCACTTAGTCTACGGCTGAGGGTCTCGCGACAAAAAGCCAAACCAACACGAGGTGGCTAAGGAGAAAACGCACCGCGAGAAAGGGGGAGGGGACAGGAGAGCGCGTGCGCGCACCGAGTGCCCGGATGCTGCGCTGCGACAAAGCGGACCTCAGCGCGGGACGAGGGGTGCGAGACAAGGCTGCGGAGCCCGAGCATTTCCACCCTCCCCTAACACTTGAAATCGCTAAGAAGTTTCCTTCCCAAAACTCTACGCAAATCGACCACGAAATAAAGACAGTTCCTTGAGCGAGGCGCCAGAGGAATAAAACAAAATGGCGACATCGACCTCCCCCTTCCACCTTCTTGTTGCTTCCCGCCACAGCGGTCCGAAAGACTGCAACGAGATAACCACCCCGGGCCCACCGAAAACCCAAAGTCCACCGAGAAGGGAACAAAGCCCTGAACCAGCACGGAATCAGCGTCTCGCGCCCTAACATACCGTTTGAGGCCATGTCCGCGCAGGCGCACACAGGCCGACCAGCAACAAGATTCCACCACCACACAGCACCGACGCCTCGAGGACTGTGCAGCCCCGCCTCCTGCGTCGGAGTTTATGTAGGCCTCCCCTGCCTACGCACCGCGAGGGAATGTACCATCTATAGAAAATATAGGGGGAAGCTGAGCCGGTTTCTTAACATGTTCCAGTTAATGGAAAGGGTTCAAGCAGACAAAAGTTAAACAGCTTAGCCAAGGACTGAAATAATGATATATGTCATCATATTGTCTAATAAATAACTTCTTCTCGCTTTGCAGGACTAGCTCCAGACTCACGCCCAACCCTATAAAGGCACAATGGTAGAGCCTCTACCCGCGGGGGTGGGGGAGCGAGAGGCACAGGGTAGTTGCTGGTGGAACTGTAGTCAAGGCCCAGAGTTGCTGCAGGAACCGAAATTCCTTTCGTTGGGCCCCACTTTCACTAGGGATGGCGAATTCTGCTCTCCGTTGCCCTTTCACTATGTCCGCAGCATTGTTCCTCGCCTCGACCTTCTAGCTCTAACGTTCTTCTGGCAGCACACGTCGACCCCTCTCTTCCTGAGGCTGCCTATCCTTCAGTCCTCGTGGGGGTTTGTAGACTGTTTGATCTGAGCGCCTGCTTAGATCCGGAGACCCTAGTCTGGCCCAGGCCTGAGCCCTTGGCCAAAACCTCAGATATCGAGCCTGACCAGTTTGAGGCGCAACCTCAGAAAGCGTTTACAGCCAGATCAGTTTCCCCGGTCTTTTCCTAATAACTACTTAGAATATATATATATATATATATATATATATATATATATATATTTTTTTTTTTTTTTTTTTTTTTTTAAAACGCTACCAGGGAATCAGAATGGAAACCCTGGGAATAATACATTTGTATATAAGGCTCAATGGTTTCAAAATGCAGCATTAATTTCTTTCCCATGACAACCTAGTAAAGAAAGTAAAGATAGCTCCATTTTAAACATAAGAAAATTAAAGAAACCAAGAACAATCCATGATGATAGGACAGCTAACTGTCAGGACTCAAAATTCAAACACAACTGTGTGTGGTGGCAAAATGCCCTTTTTGTTGGTTACGTGAAGCCCCAGATATTCGAAAACCTGGTCACTTACTGTAAAATCAAGAACAAAAAGCAAAATTCAAATGAACTTGTTTGCACTCTAATCAGCATTACCTGGAGAAGGCAGTTCAAAATTGTTGAACAGGGTGGGGATTCAGCTCAGTGGCATAAGTACCTGCTTAGCAAGCACGAGGTTGTGAGTTTGATTCCCTGGTACCAAAAAAAAATTTTTTGTTGTTGAACAAGACAGGCTATTCCAGGTAAAAATGCCATACATATTTTCCTTCCCACTTTCACCTTTGACTTGCAGTATAAATGTTCCCTTTGTAGGTTGAATGCTTTTTTTTTTTTTTTGGAAACAGAGTCTTGCTATGCAGTTCAGGCTGGCCTTGGGCTCACTTACTAGCCCAAGTGCTGAGATTACAGGAGTGTGCCACCCCACCCAGCTAAACTGGACACATTTTCCAAACAAAAACTTGAGAGCTAAGCCCTAAGCCTGGCCACAGACTTTTTTAAAAAAAACAGGGTCTTACTCTGTAGTCCAGGCTAGACTCCAATTTATGATTCTCCTGCCTCAGTCTCCTGAGTGCTGGGATTACTGGCATGTGCCACCATGCCCAGCCCATAGACTTCTAAGAGCCTCTGATTTCAGCCTTGAAAGGTCTTGCATACCCAGCCACTCACCTGCTCCCATTGGAAAAGCAGTGTGACTCAATGGACGTGGTAGCCAGAGCCTATAATCCTAGTACTGAGGTTGAGTTTGGAGGGTCCCCTCGAATTTTTGAGGCCAACTTGGGCTATATAGAGAGTTCAAGCTTCAAGCTTGAAGCCCTCAGTACTGGGGGGAAAAAAGATTTGCTAATAAAAATGAAAATAGCCTTACTTAATATTCTTGCTCCCAACCCTCCTACATTTTCCATTCATCATAATCCCTTTCTGCTTAACTGACTAAAATAGGTTATGTCCTCTGTAATTAAGAATTTGAAGGCCTGGAGTGGTGGCACATACCCGTAATCCAAGCACTTGGGAGCCTGAAGCAGGAGGATCCTTGCAAGCTTGAGGCCAGCCTGAATTAATAACAAGATCCTGTCTCAAAAAAAAAAAGAACTCACCAGCTGGGCAAAGTGGCACACTCTTGTAATCCCAGAACTTTAGGAGATTGAGGCAGGATAACTGAACGTTCAATTCTAGCCTGGATAATTTAACAACATAGCTAGCCCATCTCAAAAACATTAAAATAAAGTGCTGGGGATTTAGTCCCTATGTTCAATCTCCAGACCCCACCAAAAAAATCACAGATCCACCATGAATATTAAATGTTATTTCCACTGTAAATCTCCTGTCACTGGGCCTAGAACATAGTAGACATGACTAAATGTCCTTTGCTCACACTTCCTTCAAATACAGCTTCAAGCAGGAAATAACTGCTTTATAATCTCCTTGGGCAGAGATCAGGAAAGGAAGTACCCTCTGCCTGCATGGGGCAACTCAGGTCTTGTTTAACTAGGAGAGATTGGTTTTGGGAAGCAGAATGGGAACAATAAATGGGAACACTGAGAAGAGACCCATGGAACCCACCAGATGAGGGCAACAAATCAGGAGGCAGCAAAGAGTACAGGGGTGGGATCCATGCTCCTGCTGAGTGGTCAGAGGCCCCAGAAAACAGATTAGACATCCCCAAACACTGGTGCCTGGCTCACAAAAGTGTGGCAGAAAAAGTTCTGTGGGTGTTCATTACCTTTTGTGTTCATTTATTTTTTTGTGCTGGAGATGGAACCCAGGGCCTACCCATGCCAGGCAAAGTCCTTCCATGTTTTAAGAGCACAAGGCTCCTGGCTATCTGGCTCTAAACAAGGGAGAAGGGCAGAGACAGCTTCCTGGCAAACATGCAAGCAAAGCTGAAAAAATTTTATGCTTGACCCCAGAAGGGAACTTGAATCTTAACAAGACAAATTTACCCATCTATCTACACATGCATGTTACCAGGTTTAGGGGGGATGAAGTCTCAGAGGTAGTTTCTAGGTTCTTTCTGTCCTGAACAAAGAATTGGTCAAGATGAGTACAAAAGTCAGCAAGGTTTTACATTTACTAAAGGTTTGAAAAGAAAATAAATATACTCTGTAGAGTGAGTTCAGACCAACTAAAAGTAGGAAAAGAAATACACTTTGCCAGGTGAGAGCCCAACCACTGTGAAAGACAACATCAAGCCAACATCACTCTTCAAGCCAACATCAAGTCCAGGCCGTACTATCAAAAACCTGTTCCAGTTGTGTGAGAAGAATTAAAGCTAGCACCCTCTGATTGGCTCCAGGTGCAGGACTTCAGAAAGTGTTCTGCTTTTGCGTCCTGCAACTCGTAATGGCAGGTCATACCCACTCCCATGGCCAGTTTGCCATGCCCTAGTCTGCCTCATGAGCACACTTTGTTTTCAGATTCTTTCACAAATTTTGTTTTTCATTGTTGTTGCTTTTTTTTTTCTTTCACAAATTTTGATAGGAAGACACATGTAAAATTACTTAGAGACTTTGTTTTCTCTGTGGGGCAACTAAAATGAAAATTACCCATTTAAAAAACATGTTTTTGAACTGGGCCTGGTGGTTCTTGCCTGTAATTCTAGCACTCAGGAATCTGGGGCAGGACAATCTCTGTGGGTTCAAGGCCAGCATGAGTTGTATAGCAAGATTTTGTCTCAAAAAAAACAAAATAGGGTCAGGGATATAACTCAGTGGCATAGCACCTGCCTGGAAAGTAAAAGGTCCTCAGTTCAAGTCCCAGTACCTAAAAATTATATATATATATATATATATATATATATATATATATATATGTGTGTGTGTGTGTGTGTGTGTGTGTGTGTGTGTGTGTGTGTGTGACTTTTTGAGACAGGGTTTCACTATGCAGTTCAGGCTGGCCTTGAGTTCACTTTGTAGCCCAGACTGGTCTTGAACTCACAACAATCCTCCTGCCTCAGCCTCCCAAGGGCTGGGATTAGAGGTATACACCACTATGCCCAGAGCAATGGTTTGGGGGGTTAGGAGGAAGGTTGTTGGGGGGTGGGTTGTTTTGTGGTTTTGTGGGTTGTTCTGTGGGGGGGGGTTGTTTTGTTTGTTTGTTTGAGACAAGTTCTGTCTATTCAGCTCAGGCTGGCCTCAAATTCCTGCCTCAGCCTCCTGAGTCCACACATCATCTCACCAGGCTCAAGGGAAATTGACAGTGCAATCCACTATGTAATTTTCAATTTTCTAGGAGTTTTTGTTTATTTGGTTGGTCGTTTGACTTGCTCAGTACTGGGGATTAAACCCAGGGCCTCCACACTGAGTTACATCACCAGATTTTTTAAAAAACATTTTTTTTTAAATTGTGAAACAGGGCCTCATTCACTAAATTGTCCAGCCTGGGGTTGATCTCACAATCGTCTTTTCTCAATCTCCCAGAGTGCTGAAATCTCAGGCCTGCACCATTATGCCCATCTATGAAGATACTTTTATTGGTAAAATTGACTTTAATAGTTTTTAAGTAAAGATGTATTTCAGAGTTGTTTTGTTCTGTTTTTGTTTTGTTTTTTGAGACAGGTTCTTGTTATGTAGCTCAGGCTGAGCTTGAACTCACTTATGTAGCCCAGGCTGGCTTCAAATTCACAGCAATCCTCCTGCCTCAGCCTCTCAAGTGCTGGAATTACAGTAAAGATGTGTTTCTTCTCTGAAGTCCCCTAAAAGTCTGAAGACTATGAAATTGGAGACACAGACATGGTTAATTTTAGTCCATGCGGGTAGTAATGTGGCTTTTGTACAACCAAAGTATTACCTGCTACTCTTTCTATTTTCTCTCTGTGTTTCGCTCTCTGCCTGTCTCTGTCTGTCTGTCTCTCTTTCTCTTTGTCTCTCAATATTAGGGATCAAACACAGGGCTTCACACATGCTAGAAAAGTCCTTTACCACTGAACTACATATCTAGATCCCTTTTTAAAAAATATCATATTTTGCTGGGCATAGTTGTGCATACCTATAATATCAGCACTCAGGAGGCTGAGGCAGGAGGATCATCACTAGTTTAGTCCATCCTGGGCTACATAAGCAAGTTCAAGGCCAACTGGAACTACAAAGAGAGACGCTATCTCAAACAAAACAAAACAAAACAAAACATATTTTGAGACAGGGTCTCAGTAAGCTGACCACGGGGCTGGGGGTTTAGCTCAGCGGCATAAGTGCCTGCTTGGCAAACACGAGTTTGATCCCTGGCACCAAAAAAGAAAAAAGCTGCCCTTACTGGCCTCAAACTTACAAACATCCTGCCTCACCCTATCAAGTAGCTGAGATTAAGGCATGGACCATGTTAGTTTCTAATTCAAGGACTTTGCACTGAGCTACATCTGCAGTCCTTTTATTAATTTATTTTTGAGACAGGGTTCCACTAAATTGTCCAGGCTGGCCTCAAATTTGTCATCCTCTTTCTTCAGTGGAATGCTGGAATTATAGGTATGTGACACCCTGTCCCATTTATAATTCAGACTTTAGTATCTAACATATCTTTGTTTGTTTTGTTGGTTTTTTTTTCTTTTAACCTCTAACATTTCTGAGGAATAAGAATGCTAATTTTTAATATTAGTTTCCTGAAAAAACTATATGTCACAAAAAGCCAGAAGCCAGCAGGTGTGGTGATACACACCTGTGATCCCAACACTAGCGAGACTGAGACAGGAGGATTGCTAAAAGTTCAAGGCCAGTATGAACCACATATAGAGACCTTGTATCTAATAGTAATAATAATAATAAAAAGCAGCCAGAAGGCACATTGGGTATGGTAGTTCACACCTGTAATCCTGGCACTCAGGAGGCTGGGGCAAGAGGATCACACTGAGTTCTAGGCCAACCTGTACCACATAACAAGACCCTGTCTCAAAAGCATCCAAAAAAAGAGAAAAGAAAAAGCCCAGCCAGCCAACCAGATGGTGTATCTTTAGGCCTATGCCCATTTCCATCTGGCTGGAACACCAGATGTTTTCAACATCAGAAGATACACCATCTGAAAATATCTGGTGTTCAGCATGAAACCTGGAGAATCTACCTGGAAATGCTGAAAATAAAATAGAATGGTGTGTGTGTTCCCTATTAAATGTAGAGAAAGAAAGCTTCCTGCACAGAGAGATTCTATGATTTCATAAATGGACTGAGATAAAAATAGGTTTCAACAGCAGGGATTCCAGTTGATGCTGGGGCCCTCATGACAGCTTATGGACTGGCTAAGAGCCCACTGGGACCCAAGCCTCAAGGAGTTTTTTCTGACTCCATGGGCTGCAGAAACAGGTAAAGGGAAAGGAGCAAAACAGGGGTCAGAAGCTGACCTGGCCCCCTGCTCTAGAAAATGCATTGGATGGCTACTGTGTTTGTAAATTACACGAGTGTAGCTAAAGCCCAGCATGGCATGGACAGGAACCTTCCCCTATGGATAAAATATAAATCTTAAAATGGCAAGGTAGACTGTAGGGAGCAGCGTGATAGCTTTACAGCTGCCGCTCCATCTCTCCCTCCTGTGGGCATCTGGTGTGTCGGCCTACATTTCCCAGGATCCTCTCCCGCCCCGCCCAGGAAATGACGGCGACCTATCCGTAACTTCCCGCCTCCGCTTCTTTATAAGCCAGGAACATTTTTCAATAAACGAGGTTTGATTGGGAAACTTCAACTTGCCTCCGTCTCTCTCTCTTCACCCTGCCCCCGCCCCGTTTTCCTTCCTCTAGGGGAAAACTCACGAATTGGTCCGCAGGCCGGATCAGTAGACTCTGTATTCCAGCCTGGCCTGCAATTTTCAGTCCTTCTGTTTCAGCCTCCTGAATGCAGGGATTACAGGCATGAGCCACCCCACTCAGTCTGCACTTAAAATTGTGTATGATAAAACTTGTTATCAAATATTTGGTCCAGATGGGATAGCACACACCTGTAACCCCAGCATTCTGGGATGCTAAGGCAGAAGATCTCAAAAGAGAGCCCAACCTGAGCAATTTAGTGACTTAGCAAAACACTGCCCCAAAGCTTATAAGGCTGGGAGGGCTGAGGGTTTAGCTCAGTGACATAAGCACCTGTCTGGCAAGCACGAGGTCGAGTTCAATCCCTGGTACCCCCCCCAAAAAAAAAAATTAATTAAATAAATAAATAAAGGGCTCGGAATATAGCTCAGTGCAAAGCCTCTGGTTCAATCCCCAGTACTGCAATAAATAAATAAATGGGAATTTCACCCCAGTAGCCAGAACTAGTCACATTGCTATCCCCAGCCACAAAGAGACAGGAAGTGTTAATTTCATGACCATAGGAGTGAAAATTGGAAACACTTTATGAATACATAGTACTAACAGAACATATTTAAAATTTTTGTTTATATTTATATATGGTTTTGTATTATACATGATGATTATTTTTACAATACAATATGTTGAGACTACCAAAATAACCTCCTACAAATTACATAGACAGAGCTAGGCAAGGTGGCCATGGTGGTGCATACACAGGCTGGCTTCAAACTCTCAGTGATCCTCCTGCCTCAGCCTTCTGAATGCTGGAATTACAGGCCTGCACCACCATGCCTAGCATTAATTTTTGAAAATAGCACAGCTAGGTGTGGCAGCACATGCCTGTAATTCCAGCTACTCAGGAGGCTGATGCAGGAAGATCACAAATTCAAGGTCACTCTGGGCAACTCTCAAAATAAAAAGTGTTGAGGATGTAGCTCCCTGTATTCAATCCCTAGTACCACAAATAGTGTACTTTGTATTATTCACTGATAATCTCTAGAAATCATATCATTTTAAGAGGTTTTTTTTTTGAGTTTTCTAGTACAGGGGAGTGAACACAATGTTCACACTGAACTGCATCCTCAGCCCTTTTCATTTTTTAAGACAGGGTGTCATTAAGTCAATAAATTGCTGGGCTGGACTCAAACTTGGCATCCTGGTGCCTCAGCCTTCCAGACAGCTCGGATAGCAAGTGTGTATAACTGCACCCAGCTTACAACAGTTTTGTAAAGGGACAACCATTCAGACCAAGGATGGCAAATTTTTTTTTTGATAAAGAGCAGAAAGAAAATATTTAAGACTTTGTAAAGGTCTCTGTTGGAACTACAGTACTCATCTCTGTAGTGCAAAAGCACCCATGGACCATATGCGAAATGGGCATTTTCAAAAATTCAACAAAACATTATCTACTAAAACACCCTGTTGTTTGAGTTTGGCCTGAGAGCCAGAAAATACAAGGCCAACTCCTGAGCCACAGTTAAGACTAACACATTAAGTTCTAATATAAAAGGTCATCTGGACGTATGGTTAAAAATTAAATTGGATGCCAGATATGGTGACTCATGCCTGTAATTCCAGAACTTAAAAGCTGAAGCAGGAGGATTGCTGATATTTTGAGGCCAGAACAATGTCCTAAGATACATCTGCATAGTAGTCTCTATTGAATAAGGATCAGGAAACTTCTTGATTCCTTGTGAGCTAGCTGGAATCTTAGCACAATTGGCCTGCATATCCAGATAGTCTTTCTGCTAACCTAACCAGGGTCATGGTGCTTAGTTACCAGAAACTCAAAGTCATTTATTAGAAAGGTCAACTAAGGGAGAAAATGCAGCTCTAGATCCAAATTACAACATGGGCACCTGGCGTTCAGAGTGGGAATTTCAGCTTGATTCTTTTGGGATCTGCCCTGTGACTGATGGAGCACACTTCTGGGTATACCTGGGTGGTCACAGAGGTGTGGCCTTAGACTAAGTCTGGTCTCTCACCCTTCAGTTCTGGGCATTGTCCCCTGCTCTGCTTCCAGGCTCCCATGAACTGAGCCAAGTTGTTCCACCACACCCCTCCACCGTGATACCTCTGCATCAGGGCCAACACCTCTGACCATTTAAATTTTGGGTTTCAGATCTTGTGTGTCAGCCCAATGCCTGTGGATCAGGGTAGCAGACAGGAGAAAGGGCTATAGTACAATACTGCAAAATCACCTTCAGCAGTGGAACCCTGCTGAACCTTCGGCAACAATAGGGTTCCTCTCAACTGTGCTGTCCAGTGTGGTGATCCACTGAGCACTTAAAATGTGGTCAATGGAGCTGAGAAACTGATTTTTAGAGCCCGATCCCAATCTTTTCCCATGAGTCAGTACCATTTGCAGACTGTGGGGGAAGAAAACAAGAAGTCACCAAGAAGCTAGCCCTCACTGCGAATCAGCACCATGCATGGGCCACTGGAGGGACAACTACATCCCAGCCCCTTCTGGCACACAGGCTGGGAAACAAGAGCCAATCCAGCCCCCCACCTGGTAAGCAACCAGCTGATCTGAAGAAACACAGGCTGTGATGATAGCTATTGAGGTGAAATGCAATCTGATGCTTGAGGTGTTTTGGTGTTTCACTGACCTTACAGGTCTAGGGCCAGTGGTCTGATCATCCATTCAGAGGATAGCAGTACACAGTGTGGCATCTAGGGGGGCTCTCCTTTTGAAGGTAGTAGCCGTTGTTAATTCTCTATTGTCTTGTTTTGAAGTCCTATATCATTTTCATTGTTTTGTTGGGTTGGGTTTTATTCTGTTTTGTTTTGTTTTGCTTGATTTTGTTATACTGGTGGCATGGGCAGTGATTTTAAAGATAATAAGATATATTATGGTAGCAATTTTGGATTTACTATTGTCTTGTTTTGAAGTCCTTTATTGCACTCATTGTTTTGTTTTTATGGGTTCTATTCTGTTCTATTTTATTTGATTTTTACTATGTCTGAAGGTATGGGCAGCTATTTTGAAGACAACAAGAGGCATTATGGTAACCATTGTTGATTTCCTATTGTTTTGAAGTCCTGTGTCACACTGGTTTGTTTTGATGGGCTTTATGCTGTTTTATTTTGCTTGGTTTTATTCTCTTTAAAATAAAAATAAAAAAAGAAACTGAATTTTTAAATTCTAATTAATTTTAATTGAAACAGACATACACAATCAGTGGCCTCTACAGGTCAAGAAGTCTGGCACATGTACCTCCAGTCCCTTGGGAGCTCTTCAGTCTCCATGAGAAACTCTGGATATCCCTATTATCCGTAAAATAATGTCCCCCTTCCTGAGTAAAAAGTCATTTGATTGGCTTTTTGTTACTGTAGCTTCCCTTCTACTTGTTTTTTTTTTTTGTTTTTTTTTTGGCTTTGTTTTTGTTTTCATTTTTGTTTTTTGCTGTCCTTGAACATATACAGTATACCCAAAGCTTCACTGATTCGCCTGCCTCAGCCTCCCAAGTACTGGGATTACAGGTGTGTACCACCATGCCTGGCTCACACTCTTGTTTTAGACATTTAGAATTCAGAAAACAGGGCCAGGAATACAGCTCATTGGTAGACATTTGCCTAGCATATATGAAAGCCTAGGTTCTGTCCTTCGTGCTGGAGACAGAGAAAGAGAGAGAGACAGACAGATGGATAGACAGACGGAAACAAAACCGGTTGGGGCGGGGAGAGGGAGGAACCAGAGGAGAGAGGGAAAGCAGGAAGGCTGGAGGAGGGGTCAGAAGGGAGACGGAGAGAGAGAGAAAATCCACAAACCAACTCCCGGAGAAATACCGCTATCACTGTTGCTGTTGACAAGGACCCAGGCCCCACAACGCCCACCTTGGTACAGAGGGTCCAGAAAGCATCCTGTGCTAAGTACTCCAGGTCAAGGCCACAGAGTCGTCTTAAGCCCTGACATCTCCAAGCCGTCCTCACCCTTACCCTGTCATCCCTGGGCAGCAGCAGCCCCTTTCCGTCGGAGGGGCACACCCTGCCAGGGCCCACGCAGAGGCGGAGGTCTCTCCCCCAGCAGGAGGCGACACCTCCCTAGGCTCCAGCCTGACTCCAAGGGGCTGACTGCATCTCAAAGCCAGGGCCGTTTGAAGTCGGGCAGTCCGTTTGAGACCACAGTGCTGAGTCCCGGGGACAGCTCTGGCTCCAGGAGTCTCAACTGCTCAGGAGATGTGCTGGGGGAAAGGATGGGCCGTGCAGATGGTGATGTGCTACAGCCTGGTCCTAGCACAGGCCCGGAGCTGGGTGAGTGTTTCGGCAGAGTGAAATGGAAGGAGAAACAGTTATTCTTTGTGTCACAAGGGGGAGCTCCAAGGTGTCATGTTGATCACACCAGTAACGTGGGTGCTCAGTATATTCCCGGTTTGGTTTTTTGTTTTGTTTCGGTTTGGTTTTGGGTGGCACTGGGCATTGGACAGAGGGTGTGTGAATGAGACCTTCTCAAAATAAACTCTCACTAAATTGCTAAAGTGCCCTGGCTGGGTTTGAATTTCCAACCCTCTTGCCTCAGCCATTAGTCAGTCCTGGGATGAGAGGCATGTATCTCTTCATTCCACTGTTCCTTTTATCTTAAGTGTTTCAAAAATCCCCCCTTCAGAGCAGCACCCCACTGAGAAACACTGAAGTTTCTTGCTAAACCCCTGCCTGAGCCACCCTGGAACACCTGGACAGCCTGGTTCTTCCTAGCAGAGAGGCAATACCAGTCATTCACCAAGAGACCAGAGTTACCAGGTTCTGTAAATAAAAATGAAGTATGCACAATCAAACACGAATTTGAGAGAAATACAAATAATGCTTTAGTGTATCTCCAAAATATTTCATGGAACACAGTTTTATAAGAATGATTCATCAGCCAGTCTGACTCTCTCTCCCAGTCCCTATGGGACAGCGGGGTTGTCCTGAGCAGGCAGGGAGGGCAGGGCAGCCCCAGTTTCTGCACCTCTCCCAACTGTATGCAGAAGGTACTCAGGCCACCCAGCCTTCTGAAGGTTCCTTTGGATCTGCCTAAATGCCAGAAATGGAGGCAGAAGCCAAGCACACCTGTGATCCCAGCACTTGGGAGACTGAAGCAGCAGGATTACCATGAGCTTGAGGCCACGAGGGGCTGCAAAGTGAGTTCAAGGCCAACCTGAACTACACAGAGAGACCCTGTCTCAAAAGACAAAACAAAAAACAAAACAAAACATAAATCTTGCTTTAGGTTGGGTGTGGTGGCACAGGCCTGTAATTCCATCTCGCTGAGAGCTGAAAGCAGAAGAATCACAAGTTTCAGCCCAGCGTGGGCAGTTTACGAATTTAACAAGACACTATATCAGAAAAAAAATTTTTGCAGGTGTGGTTGCTTATAATCTTGGCACTCTGGAGGCTGAGACAGAAGGATCACTGTGAATTCAAGGCCAGCCTGGGCTACATAGTGAATTAAAGACCAGTCTGAACTACACAGGGAGTCCCTGTCTCAAAAAACCATAAGCACAAAAAGAAATCTCCAGGGACAAAAATCTGATGTATCCTTTGCAGCATGTAGCCTGATTACCATATTGCAGTCTTTCAACAAAGTGATGGAAAGTACTGAAGTTTACCATGAGTTGGTTTGAGGAGGACATAAATTTGGCAACCAAATTTGATATCCAATGAAATGTCCTGAGGAAGACTCACAAAATCATTCTTAGAAGCTAGAGTTACCAAAACCTGACAAGACTCACAAAATCATTCTTAGAATCTAGTATTACCAAAACCTAACAAGGATCCATTCACAAAAGAGAACTATAGACCAATCTTTTTAATGAATATAGATGCAAAAATCTTCAACAAAAAAACTGACAAACAGAATGCAATGAATCATCAGAAAGATCATACATGATGATCAAGTAGGTTTTCCCCAGGGAAGCAAGGATGATTCAACATATACAAATTAATAAATGCAATAATTACATGAACAAAAGCAAGGACAAAAATTACATGAGTGGCCAGGGATTTAGCTCAGTGGTGTAAGGGCCTGCCTGGCAAGTGTGAGGTTGTGAGCTTGATCTCTGGAACCAAAAAAAAAAAATTTACATGAGCATGGGCCAGAAATATAGCTCAGCAGCCTAGCACCTGCCTGGCAAGTGCAGGGTCCTGAGTTCAAGTCCTAGTACAAAAAAAATCACATGGTCTTCTCCATAGACACAGAAAAAAACCTTTGAAAAAACTCTAACATCCATTCATGGTAAAAATCCTGAAAAAAGCAAGGCAAAGTGGCACACACCAGTAATCTCAGCATTCAGGACAGTGAGGCAGGAGGATCCCCGAGGGTTCTACAGGCTACATAGTGAGTTCAAGAACAGTCTAAACTATAAAGCAAGACCCTGTTTAAAAAAAAAACCTGGAAAAAAAACCTGAAGAAAACAGGGATAGAAGAATCCTTTCTTAATCTGACAAAGTTCATTTATGACAGACTTGCTGCCAACACCATATTAAATAGAGAAAAACTGAAAACTTTTTCTCTAAAATCAGGACTAAGAAAAGGATGTCCACTATCACCACTCCTGTTCAATATAGTGTTCAAAACATCAGCCAGAGAAACTAGGCAAGAAGGAACAAAAAGGGTATGTATAGGAAAGGAAGAAGTCGAATTATCGTTATTTGCAGATGACATGATCCTCTACGTAGAAGACCCAATTCCATCAAAAGACTCCTAGAATTAATAACCAAATTCAGCAATGTCACAAAAATCCATATAAAAAATTATTAGTGTTCCTGTATGCTAATAATGAACTCACTGAGAAAAAAAATTAGGAAAAAGCAGCAGTCACAATAGCACCAAGAAAAATTAAATATTTAGGAATTAGGCCAACCAGGGAAATGAAAGACCTATACAACGAAAGCTATAGCACTCTGGAAAAGGATATCAGAAAATGGAAAAAGATCCCTGGTTCCTGGATAGGCAGAACCAATATAGTCAAAATGGCCATACTTCCGAAACTGATATACAGATTTTAAATGATCTCAGTCTACATACCAACAGCATCCATACTCCATTCGTGGAGTTGTTCAGGCGGAAGCAGGAGAGACCCAAAATAGCCAAAGCAGTCCTGGGTAAGACAGCAAAGCAAGGCTAGGGATTTAGCTCAGAGGCATAAGTGCCTGCCTGGCAAGTGTGAGATCATGAATTCAATTCCTGGTACAAAAAAAAAAAAAAAACCAGCAAAGCAGGAGGAGGCATTGCAATCCCCAACTTGAAGTTATATTACAAAGCTACAGTGATAAAAACAGAATGATATATAAGTGTGTGTGATAGCTAATTATACTAATCTCTTTTAGTTCATTGAAAGGAAGTTTGTGCTTATGTAGTTTGATCAATTTTTCATGACTATATTTTGTCATTTGAGCAACTACTTTGAAGATAATTATACTTGATATATTAAATTTTGTTAATTCCCTATTATCCTGTTTTTAAGTTCTGTATCAGTGTTTCTATTGGGTTTTTTTCCTCTTTAAAATAAAAACAGCATGGTACTGTAAAAAAATAGACATGAGGATAATAAAAGAGAATAAAGTATGCAAAAATGACTACAAGTAACATTCAACTATTTGGTCTCTGACAAAAGGGTCAAAAAACATACACTGCAAGAAAGATAGCCTCTAACAAATGGTGTTGGGAAAACTGACTACATGCAGAAGATTAAATCTAGACCCATATCTTTCACTTGTACTAAACTAAAATCAAAATGGGCCAAAGATCTAAATGTTAAAACAGGCCTGTAATCCCAGCACTAAGCAGACTGAGGTAGGAGAATTGCTGTGAGTTTGAGGCCAGCCTGGGCTACAAAGTGAGGTCACGACCAGTCAGGACTACATAGTGAGACCCTGTCTCAAAAAGACAAAAAAAAAAAAAAAAAAAAAAAAAAAAAAAAAAAAAAAAAAAAAAAAAAAAAAAAAAAAAAAAAAAAAAAAAAAAAAAAAAAAAAAAAAAAAAAAAAGAAAGAAAGAAAGAAAGAAAGAAATTAAATGTTAGAAACACTTAACCTGCTGAAAGATAAAATAGGTAAAACTCTTGAGTCATAGGTGTAGGCAGGGACTTTCTGAACAGAATCCCAGTTGCACAGAAAATAGTACCAAGAATCAGCAAATAGGAACATATCAAATTAAATGCTCTGCATAGCAAAGGAAATAACCAACAGAATGAATAAAGAAACAACCTGCAGAATGGAAAAAAATTTTGCCAGTGATTCTCCTTAGGAGGAGAACAGAATCTCATATCTAGAATACGTAAAGAATTCAGCCAGGCACAGTGGTGCATGCCTATAATCCCAAGGTGAGGCAGAAAGATTGCTGTGATTTTGAGGACAGCCTGTGCTACATAATGAGTTCAAGACCAGCCTTAACTACATATTAAAACCCTGCCTCAAAAGCCAGGCGTGGGACTGGGAATTTAGCTCAGTGGCATAAGCACCTGCCTGGCAAGTCCAAGGTCATGAGTTCAATCCCTGGGGCTGGGGATTTAGCTCAGCAGCATAAGTGCCTGTCTCGTAAGCAAGCAGTCATGAGTTTGATCCTGGTACTGATTTAAAAAAAAAATTCAGCCATGTGGCAGAATACAAACTAAACACAAAAATCAATAGTGTTTCTAGGGCTGGGGATTTAGCTCAGTGGCTTAAGCATCTGCCTGGCAAGCACAAGATCGTGAGTTCGATCCCCGGTACCGGGGGAAAAAAATTGAAAAAAAGCCAGGCGTGGTGGCTCACACCTGTAATCCCAGCACTCAGGAGGCTGAGGCAGGAGGATCACTGTGAGTCTGAGACCAGCCTGGACTACAAGGTGAGCTCAAGGCCAGCATGAACTGCATGGCAAGACCCTGTCTCAAAAAGACAAAAAAAAAAAACCTGCCTCAAAAAAATAGAACACATAAAGAACCCCAAAAAATTAGACATTCCAAATAAAAGGCTCAATTTAAAAATAGGCAACTGAAATGGATACTTCTCAGAATAAAAAGTACAAATGGCCAATGAATATATGAAGAAATGTTTAGATTCTCTGGCCATTAGGGAAATACAAATGAAAATAACACTGATATAACATTTTACCCCAGAAAGAAAGGCCATCATCAAGATATCAAATAACATATCTGAGCATGGTGGTGCACACCCATAATCCCAGCACTGGGGAGGTTGGTCAGGAGGATCCCTGGGAGTTCAAAGCTAGCCTAGGCTACATAGACCCTGTCTCAAAAAAAAAAAAAAAAAAGACATCAAATAACAAATGCTGGTGAGACTGGGGAAAAAGGAAGCAATCTACATTGTTGGTGGAAATGTAAACTAGTACAACCACCTTGGAAGTCAGTACAGATTCCTCAAAAAACTAAAACTAGAAATTCCATTTAACCCAGCTATTCTCCTCCTAAGTATGACAAAAAGAGTTAAAGACATCATGTTACAGTAATATATGCATACTCATGTTTATAGCAGCATAACTCATAGTAGCTAAATCTTGGAATTGGCTTATATGTCCATCAAATGGTAAGGAAAATTGTCATACTATTCTGCCATTCATGCTTTGGCAGTACTATTCTGCCATAAAGAAGGATAAACTTAAATTGTCTGTAGGAAAATGAATGCACCTTGAGACCATAATGTTAATGTGCTTAAGATATATAAGCTTAAGTATTTTATAGTTTTTCTTATATGAATAATGCAAAATATAAATAAAGAGCAAACTAAAAAGTAGATAATACCAAGTAGAGTGAGAACTCTTTCTCAAATAGGAAAGGAATCCAGAAATAGAGGAGTGGGGAAAGAGGGGAGAGGGAAGGGGATGAAAAAACAATTAGGATGTGTTATCTACATATACCTACTCCACACATGGATGTAATCATTATTCATCATGTACTGCAAACAAGCACTAACACAAAGAATGAAATGTCCTGAGAAATTCTGTAGGGTTTTCTCATGGCTAACACAAAATACTCAGCGCCCAAAGTTAAGGGAAGAAAGGTTTATTTATTTAGCTTGTAGGTTTCAGGCCAGTATTAGACCATGAATCAATCCCAGTATCACACTCTAGATCCAGCCATCTCTGAAGAAGCCCCACCTAGAACTGCAAGAAGCTTTGGGGGCCATCTAGACACAAGCCTTAACAGCAAGGTAACCTACAATCTCAGCTAACCCTGAAAGTGACTAAAAACAAGAGCCCCTCAGTGTCCCAACAGCAGACTCAGCTTTCAGGAATTTACAGATATTTTCAGAGCAGCACCTCAGAACTCTTAAATGATTGTCTCTGGTACCCTTGGTCATGGAACAGCTCAAATCCCACACTAGAGGACACCATGCCAACCTGTACAGAAGTGACTCTCCTAAGCTTGCCCCTCAGCTGAGCTTCACTGTTGAAGAATCAAAGGGAAACCCAGGGGAAGATCTAGAGCTCCCATCTGCCATCCATAAGTGCTCCCTCTACTGCCACCAAATCCTCACATGTGTGGGCCCTGCTGAGGGTCCTCGGTTCATCCTATGATGGTAGAATGAGCACTAGGAAAGCAGACAAAAAGGTCTCAAAGTATACTAGAGGAACATTCTGACAGACCAAAGCCCAAGTAACTGGGTTTTTTTTTTGGGGGGGGGAGTTGTGGGTTTTTTTGTTTGTTTTTGTTGTTATTGTTTGTGTTGGTACTGGAGATTGAACTCATGACCTTGTGCTTGCCAGGTAGGCACTGTGCCAGTGAGCTATATCCCTGGCAAATAACTGAGTTTTTCTTAACTTTTTTCCATTTTAGCAGTTTTTAATTAAAGTTGTGTAGAAGAGGACTTTATTCCTGCGTCTTTTCAGTTGTTTCTTCATGATATTTTCCCTTTCCCTTTTCTAGTTGGTGAGATCTGGCTTTCTGTTCCAGGATCTTTTTGCAGCCCTTGTCCAGTTTTAGCCTGGTGATAACCACCTTGCTGGGATGAATGCCCACATAGGCAGTTGTACCATTTGCCTTTTCTCACTGCACTCAAGGTAGATGACGTATTTCTTCCTGTAAAACTGGGCTCCTTTGCCAATCTGCTGACTTTACAGTGTCCTCGTGCAACCTGAACCTCATCATCCTTTCAGATGGGTGTGGAGTGAACACTGTATTTCTGTCTCAGCTCTTTGGAAAGAGGGAAAGACATAATCTACCTGTGAATGGGGGAAAGCACACCAGAATGCCTTTTACAGTTTTTGCTTCGGTCCAAAGTCACTAAGGGACTGAACTTGTCTGCTACAGCTCCGGCGATGGCCCCGAAAGGAAGGGCTATAACTTTTGCTATAAAACACAATCTGGATTTAATGGTGGACACATATATCAAACTATACACGCTAAGGAGGAGCTTCTTACAGACAATTCAGAAACTGTCAAAAATATCTGGGAGACTTATGGGGGTTTTTTTGTGTGTGTGATATTGAGGATTGGACCCAGGGCCATTGCACTAAACTACATCCTCAGCTCTATTTTTTATCTTTTATCTTGAGACATGGTTTTACTAAGTCTCTGGGTAGCCCAGCCAAAGCTAAATTTGCAATCCTTCTGCCTCTGCTTCAGCCTGCAAAAGGCTGGGACTACAGTCATATACCACCACACTGGTTGAGTTTCTTTTCAGGTCAGACATGTGGCCCCATTCATAAGATCTTCCACAGAGCAGTCCTAGCCAGAAATGGGGTGACTCTCAGTTTCTGGATATGGTGTTTTCACAAGGGATGCTGAGCAGATGCATCTTTGCCTTTAACCTATGAAACAGCCTCCCACTCTCTTTGTTCAGTCCCTTTCAGACACTTGGCAGATAGAAATTTCCTTTTTGCAGTGCTAGGGGTTGAACTCAAGACCTCTCGCATGCTAACTACAAGCCCTACCACTGAGGTACACCCCAGCCCAGAAATTCTGAAGGATTATCTGAAGAATGCCTTTTTGTCTAGGTCAGTGATAATCAACTTTTTCAGTGAGAAGACCAACTCACTAAAAAATAATCTGTTACCAAAAATTTTAAAAGAAACTATCTCATTTATCAGGAAATATAATATCAACAACTTTGCTTAAGCACGCTTTTGTTTTTCCAAGTTCTAAAGGGTTTCACTATTTTGGCTAAACTTTCAGAAACTGCATAACATCCATGGTTTGGTATATCTGATGTAACGTTGCACCTTTTACTAACATTTTTGGTCAAGGAGAGTATTTTGGGAGCTGGTTCATTGGGCTTTCCTTAACTGACCCTAGAATCCACTGAACTGCAGTGTGTTTGACACTGTAAAGTGCGTAACATGTGCTGCCCTTCAGGATACAGCACAACATTCTGCATTCATATATACCTGTGTACCCTATCTGGTCAAGACAGAATTGTCCTGCACTTTTGCACATTCCTCTGTGTCCCTTCCCAGGCAACACTGCCATCTGAGGGACTTCCTCAATTCTGACTTCTATTACCTCCATTAGTTTTGCTTGTTCCCAAGTTGCACAAAACTGGCATAAACTGGGTGTGCTGGTGCACTCTGGGAGGCTGAAGCAGGAGGAGCACATGTTTAAACCCAGCCCAAGGGCTGGGGATTTAGCTCAGTGGCTTAAGTGCCTGCCTGGCAAGCACAAGGTCATGAGTACAATCCCCAGAACCAAAAAATAAAATAAAATAAGCCCAGCCCGGGCAACTTAGTGATCTAATGAGACTATCTCTCAACATAAAAAATTTTTAAAAAGGGCCAGGAACATAGCTCAGTAAAGATCCTAGGTTCAATCCTCGATACAAAAAAAAAAATTAAACAATTAATAAAAAGGGACTTGCGCTGGGTGTGGTGGTACATGCCTATAATCCCAGCACTCCAGAGACTGAGGCTGGATACTTGCAAGTTCAAAACCAGCCTGGGCTACAAAATGAGGTCAAGGCCAGCCTTGAGCTGCATAGGGACATCCTGTCTCGAAAAGATGAAAAAATACCTTACAGCATACTGAAAGGTTGAGTGACTTTCCCAACATCATACAAGAGCAAGAGGGCCGGGGATTTAGCTCAGTGGCATAAGTGCCTGCCTGGCAAGTGCAAGGTCATGAGTTTAATCCCTGGTACCAAAAAAAAAAAAAAAAAGAACAAGTGACAGAGCACCTGAGAGCACCCACTCCAACACAGAAAGATAGTCTTTGGCCTTGCCAGCCTGCACCACCCCCTCCAGAACCCCATCCTTGCCCAACCTGCCAGAATCTGTGATCCTTTTGTTGGGATGGGATTGAATTCCCTAGAGCTCTAGTCTGGACCTGGCCAGCAACTCCAGTAACCAGAGCTGTGTGAGAAGAAAAAACCAAGCCATTGGGACAGCCACACCCCAAACAGAGGTGAGGTCCCAGGTGAACCATGCCAGTGAGGACCACCTACCTTATCCAGAGGGTCACTGCTCCCCTCAGCCCTGCTCTACCAAGCACTCGGGACACTGGTTCCCAACGTCTGCCCTTCTTGTCCTTGGCCTTTGCCCTCGGTTCTCCACCTCAGTACCTGTCCTGGAGCTCAGACTCCTCCCCCAACCCTACCGAGGGCCTCCAGAGATGTGAGATGCACCCAGGGCCTGGGTGAGGCCTTGGGGCTCCCTATTACCCCCTTCTAGTCCCAGATCCTCTCAAATTCCCAGAGATGGGCTCCAGCCAGGGAGGGTGGGGCTGCTCCTGGGGCCATAAGGAGTCACAAGCTGCCGGAGACAGTGACAGAGCTGTGGCAGGCTAACCTTCCACCATCTCCGTGGCTTCCCTGACCCCAGCCTGCCATGTCCCAGCACTTGTTCCTCCCCCTTGTGATGCTCGGTAACCTCAGGGGACAGATGACCGCAAGGGGCCTGTGTGCTGGCCCGACTGGAGCTGGAAAGCAGGATTCCTGGGTTCTGTGTAGGGAGTGAGATGTGAGGAGAGGGAGGGAAAGGGGTGTCAGAGGAGGAAGAGCAGGGGGTATCAAGAGAGGAGGCATCAGGACCAGCCTGTCCAAGGAGAGGAAAGAAGGCCTAGGTGCCACAGGGCATGAAGCTGGGTGGAAGGAATCAGGGAGAACCTTACCTCCGAGAGCAAGAGCCCTCAACAGCCTTGTCCTGCCTCCCTCTGTCTTCCAGCCATTTGTCCCGACCCAGGAGCCTTCTGGGACTCAGGTAAGGTTGCTGAGCTGAGGGAAGGTCATGTGCTAAGGGGTGGTCTGGGTACTGGCTGGGGGGTGGGAGGAGGGACTGGGTATTGGGAAGGTAGCAATGGGTGGAGAGTGGAAACCTGCAGGTCAGAAGTCACCATCATTTTCCTCTTTCTACCCTCTGGTTATCAGCTCTCAATCTTACCCAAGAGGCCCCTGAAGAGCTGGGTAAGAATGCGGCCTGGGAGGCCTTGGATCCTCAGTGAGGTTAAGGCTGGCTGGGCCAGGGGGAGGTGGCAGTGCCTATGACTCAGACAGGCCTCGCTACTGAAGCCAGGTGGAAGATTGTGCCAGGTCCTGAGTTACCCGGGCCTCTGTTATGGGGTACCGTAGGTAGGCTCTGACTCCTAGGACTCCCCACTGCAGACTGCGGGCACCCTGAGCCTTCTGCCCGAATTCTGGGAGGCTCTGACGCGCAGCCCCGCTCCTGGCCGTGGCAGGTGAGCCTGCACCAAGGCGGGGGCCACGTTTGCGGGGGCTCCCTCATCGCCCCCTCCTGGGTCCTCTCAGCGGCTCACTGTTTCATGACGTGAGTATGTGCCCCGGCCAGCCCCTGTCCTTCAAATGCCAACTGGCCCCTAGGTTTGGCTACCCCCTGCTCCTTCCTCAAGGCTAATTTGGAACCCAGCGTCTCCAGATGTCCCGGTGTCCCAGGCCAGGTCCTCTGCGACTTATCACACTTCTCAGCAAAGGCCACACATCCCCGGGTCCGTCTCCTCCCAACCGCCCTCTCACACCTCCAAATCGGGCGGGCCCCAAGCTCCTCCGCCCTCTGGGTTCCTCGGGACCCTACTCCCGCTCTGGCTCCGCCCCCATGGGTCCGCGGCCAGCACCGGCCCAGCCCAACCCCACGCGCCCCGGCCTCGGCGCAGGAACGGGACCTTGGAGCCCGCAGCCGAGTGGTCGGTGCTGCTGGGAGTGCACTCCCAGGACGGGCCCTTGGACGGCGCGCACGTCCGCGCAGTGGCCGCCATTCTGGTGCCCGAGAACTACAGCAGCGTGGAACTGGGCGCCGACTTGGCCCTGCTGCGCCTGGCCTCACCCGCCAGGCTGGGACCCGCCGTGCGACCTGTCTGCCTGCCCCGCGCCACGCACCGCTTCGCTCACGGCACCGCCTGCTGGGCCACGGGCTGGGGGGACCTCCAGGAGGCGGGTGAGTGGGCGGGGCCGGGCCGGCGGGCGGGGCTCCCTGCGGGCCTCTCGGGTCCCACGCGAGGGAAGGCTCAGTGCCTTCAAGTTAGGGCTCTGCTAGACCGCTGGAAAATTCCGCACGTAGCCTAATCTTACCTGTCCTCAGCACCACAGCGGAACCGCCCACACACACCCCATTCCCGCCTCACCTTTCTTCTCTCTTTTTTTCTTTTCTGGGTTTAGATCCTCTAGACTTCCCATTCTAGTTCTGCTATTTCAGACCAAGAATTTCACCCAGTACATTTCCTCCTCTGTAAAATGGGGTCAGCCAAGCGTGATGGCGCACATCTCTAGTCCCAGCACACGGAAGGCTGAGGCAGGAGGATGGCCTCGAACAGCCTAGGCTATATATAGTTCAAGGCCAGCCTGGAGTACATAGTGAGAACGTGTCTCAAAAAAAAATTAAATAATTTAATATAGGACCGTTGAGTAAGTTAAATGAGAAAAATCCACCTACAGCTTGTAATGTAACACAGTGGCAAGCATCACCATATTTAATGTGGGTATTTTGACCTTAAGTAATTCCTGTTACAGCACTAAGGCACAGCACCTGAGAGATAGTAGGCCTTCAGCAAATATTTCCAGCCTCCTTGCTCCCACCCCGCTTCTCACATCCTGTCCAGCTCTCTCATCACCCTGCTCCTCCTCTCCTATCTTCTCCAACTTCCCTTTGTTCATTGCCATTCTTCCTCCTCCTTCTCCTCTTCTTCCTCCTCTTCCTCTTCCTCCTCCTCCTCCTCCTCCTCCTCCTTCTTCTTCTTCTTCTTCTTCTTCCTCTTTTTCAGACAGGGTCTCACTGTGCAGTTCAGGCTGGCCTTGAACTCACTTTGTAGCCCAGGCTGCCCAACAATCCTCCTGTCTCAGCCTCCCAAGTACTGAGATTACAGGTGCACACCATCACACCCATCAATTCTGTCATTCTTTTAAGGTATTTTTATGTGCCAGGCACAATGTTAGGTCTCAGAGATACACCAGCAAATGTAAAAAGCAAAAACTGCCTTCAGAGCTCATGGTCTAGTAGGTAGACAAGCAGGCAACTCAATAAATAAGCAAACACTGTTTGAAGGTCTGGGGCAAAACAAAGCACTTTTCCATTCTTCTCATGCAGTGCTGCCTTTCCCTGCCACCCCTCCCGGCCAACATTCCACTTTCTCTCTGATCAGACCTTGCCAAGGTTGGGGCAGGGAGCCTCTGCAGGAAGGAACCCAGAAGTGGGTGCAGGAGGGTTGACAAGGAAGAGGCCTCATGGGCACTTGGGAGGGCTGGGTAGACAGGGCCAGGCCATACTGTCAGTGGGCTGGCAAAGCAGATTTCTGAGGTTTGGTTTTGTACCAAAGCAGAGCGGAGGAAGGCAGGAGCCACCCTGGGGCCCTGGAAATGGCCTTTAAAAAGCCAGGTTGAGCGAAGAGGCAGAGGCAAAGGAGGCTGCCAAGGCCACTAAGGCCAGACCTTGAAGGCCTTAAGGTAGGATAGAGGCACAGAGCCCAGGAGTCCCCAGGACACTCTCCAAACTCTCCTAGTTGAGCCCCCCAATACAGGCTCAGCCATCATCTGCCCTCTCGGGATTCTGGGGGGTGGAGAAGGGGCAGCATCCATGCCTTTCCCAACCCTTTTGGGGTCCTGAAACTTTGTTTCCATCAAAAGCAGGTTAGTGCTGAGGCTCCACTTTAGACTATGGATTTATTTATTATGCTTGGTAAGGTCAGAGCTGAGCTACAGAAACATCCCTTTGGCAGTGGCAGCAAGATTACAGTGCCTGCTAGGGCAGCTGTGGAAAGAATGCTAGGTCACAGTTGACTTGGGAGCTGGTTGGGGAAGGGAAGTTAAGAAAAGGGTTATATAGCCAGGCATGCGGGCACTGCTATCCTCCCAGCACTGCCTGGGCGGCAGGGGTGGGGTGGGGTGGTGGCTTGAGGCAGGAGGATCGCTAGGAGTTCCAGGCCAGTCTGAACTACAAAGCAAAGCTCTGTCTCAAAAAACCAAAAGCAAACAAAGATCGAAGATGCTTGTAACTTAGTACAAGACCACAAGTAGTCCACATGGCATTTTTGTGGAAAGCATGTCCTCTCCAGGTCACCACAACTCCGCACCAGGGCTCAGAGATCAGTGATTGTAGTCCCCACACATTGTTTGTTGGCCAGTAGCTTTGCACAGTATGTGCCATCCCTGTGGCTCTCTTTGTATACTTGTTGAGGCCTGAGATGGGAAGATAGAAGATGACACACGGAAGTGAGAGGAAAGCTGGTGAGTGTGTATGCCAAAGTACCCAGGGCCCACTATCTTTGCCCACTATTTTTTATTACAGCAGATTGGCTACAGAGATTAATGGCTTTCCTTTTGGCAGACTTACACATGCACATAACGAGCTTCAATCATTCTCTCCCAATAATGTAGGCAAAAATGTAACTCTCAACCTGCTAGATGTCAGATACTCCAAGTTCATGTCCCCCCCTGAAATTGAAGAACAAATTCTAAGCAAAAACATAGGTTAAGAGTAGAAAATTTTTATTAAGAGATATAGCTCCTGAAAGGCAGGAGGGGACCCGAAAATGGGTTGCCACAAAGGCCACTTCTCTGAGAATGTTTTACAGAGCAGAATCACCAGGTGGATACAATGTCAGTCAAACTGCTCGACCAATAAGATTACAAGTATGGCTACTTAAGTTATATTGATCCAATAGGGAAGCTGGTCATACGGCAAGGGCACATGGAGGGAACAGAGGGATTCTTGGAAAGGGATGGGTCTGAAGGTTCTGATCACCTACAGGATGACTGATGTCTATCCAGATTATATTGGACCAGGGGATTCCAATTACAGTATAATCTCAATTTATTGCTTATCCCTCAGGGAGGTGTGTAGGCCTGGGGTTTTTTTTGTTTTTTGTTTTGTTTTGTTTTGGTTTTTTGTACCGAGAATCAAAACTTGGGACCTTGCACTTTTCAGGCAGACACTTGTGATGCTGAGCTATATCCCCGGCACACTCCATCTTATCTTGAAGCCTCACCTTCAGAAATGTTCACTCCCAGGCCAGGGATTTAGCTCAGTAGCATAAGTGCCTGCCTGCCAAGCATGAGATCATGAGTTCAATCCCTGGTACCACAAAAAAAAAAAAAAAAAAAAGACCAGCCTGAGCTACATAGTAAGATACTGTCTCAAAACAGAATGTTCACTCCCAGATGCAGGTGTAATGTATTGTGTTCTCATCTTCTACACTGACCCTCCCAAGGGCCCAGCCCTGTCTGACTGCTATTGATATTTCTAGCTTAGCTATCTAAAATATCATCATACCTCTTTTTCATCTCCCACCTAGTTTTACATTGAGGCATCTTAATGGCCATGTCCAGGAGGCAGCAGACAGATAAATCTGAACCCTGGAGGATTGGGTGCTCCATATCTGCCTCATGATATCTGCTCTCTGGTTCTGCTGCCAGACCCTCTGCCTCCCCCCTGGGTGCTGCAGGAAGTGGAGCTTCAGTTGCTGGGAGAGGCCACCTGTCAATGTCTCTATAGCCGACCTGGCCCCTTCAACCTCACTTTCCAACTACTGCCAGGGATGCTGTGTGCTGGCTACCCAGAGGGACGCAGGGACACCTGCCAGGTGAGGACTAACACCTGACAAAGACAGATCCCTAGTTCATAGGAAGCAGCTAATGAATAGATAGCTCTCTAAGCCTCATTTGCAAAAAAAAAAAAAAAATGGCAAGATTGCCAATGGAATTAGGACTGGGATGTAGCTTACTAGTACAGCACATGCCTATCATGCATATAGCCCTTGGTACAATCCCAAGTGTCACCAAAATAATAATAGTAATAATAGTAAGACAAAATAAAAACAAGTAGCCATGCATGGTGGGTGGCACAATGGTCTGGGAGACTGAGGCAGGAGGAAGGAATAATTTTTTTTAATGATAAGGGGTGGAGCTCAGTGCAAAAGCTGTAAGTTCATTCCCTAGGATCACAAAAATAATGCATTTTTTTAAAAGTTGCCAATGGATGAAATTGACACAAAAATTTTGGATAAATAGAAGCTGGGAACCAGACATGGTGGTACATGCCTGTAATGCCAGCACTCAGGAGCCTGAAGCCAGAGGATCATCATGAGTTCAAGGCCAGCCTGAATCACATAGTGAGACTCTTTCTCAAACAAACAAACAAACAAAAAACACCTTAAAAAAATAGAAGCTTGGGTTCAAGAAATGGACATAATGCAATAAAGAACTCTGGCATAAATTGACCTAATTAAAAGTCTAGAACTACTATTTATTAGTTTTATGACTTTGGCCAAACTGACTTAAACTTCCTGTGCTTTTTCATCTGGAAGATGGAGAAGATGTTACATACCTTAGGAGGTGTTATAGTTATTAACAGTACCTGGTCCTTAATAAGAGCTATCAGTTATTATTATTCTTATCCCAAATCCCAAGTGTCTTAGTCACTTTCCCAGTGGCTGGAACAAAATACCTAACATCCTCAACTTAAAGGAGGAGATTTATTTTGGTTCACTTTCAGTCCATGGTTGACTGGCTCCAAGGCAGAAACAGCATGGCACAGGGGCACAGCAGATGGCAAGATCCTCAACTCAAGGCAGCCAGGAAGAAGTGAGCCTAAGGAAGAAGGCATATACTAGTCCAGGTCACACCCCCAGTGACTGCCTCCTATGAGGCCTCACCTCCTAACACGACATTCAGCCATAAACTCATTATGAGTGAATCCACTGATGAGTACAGCACCCCATGAGCCAGTCATCTTCCACACACATGAGAACTGAGGGGAGGGGGGGATTTTAAACATAAACCATAACACCAGGCCATAACATAGCACTTGTAACTTAATTGGTGCTTAGTAAATAGTATTGGAAAAAACAAATTAATCCTTCACAATAGGTAATTTTCTGCATAACCTACAAAAGCTCACACAATACTACCTTTATAGCTGAGTGTGATAGTGTACATCTGTAATCCCAGCCCTGGAGAAGCTGAGGCAGGGGGATTGCCTGGCTACACAGTGAGTTCAAAATCAGCCTGCACTATAAAGTGAGACTATATCTAAAATAAAATAAAATAAAATAAAATAAAAATTTAAAAAACACCCAAGTACCACATTTTAACCATTTTTCCAGAAACCTTCCTCAAATTACATACATTTTTAAGGCTCCCATATGTGTGCTGCAGTGGTAGAGATCAAGTTAAATGGTCTCAGCACTTGGGAGGCTGACCCAGGAGAATTGATGTGAGTTTGAGGCCAGCCTGAACTACATATGGAAACCCTGTCTCAAAAAAAAAAAAAAGGTAGAACTTTTGCTTGTGGCCAGTATAAGCCTGTGGATCCTTAGGCTGATCATCCTTGACACATCATCCATCTATCCTTAGGGTGACTCTGGAGGACCTCTCGTCTGCGAGGAAGGTGGCCGCTGGTTCCAGGCAGGAATCACTAGCTTTGGTTTTGGCTGTGGCCGGAGAAATCGCCCTGGGGTCTTCACTGCTGTGGCTCCCTATGAGTTATGGATACGGGATCGGGTGATGGGCTTAGAGCCTGGGCCTGCCTTTCCCAGCCAGCCTCAGGAGCCCCACTCAGGCCCCCGGGAGCCCAAAGAGGAGAACTGCACCTTCGCCCTGCCAGGTGCGTGCACCGGACCCAGACAGGAGCCGAGCTTGAGCTGGGGAGAGGTGTCCCGCCGGTCCCTGACCCAGTCTCTCGCCCCTCAGAGTGCGGGAAGGCTCTGCAACCAGGGGCCTGGCCCTGGGCAGCCCAAGTGACGGTTCCAGGATTCAGACCCTGCCATGGGGTGCTGGTGTCTGAAAGCTGGCTCTTGGCACCTGCCAGCTGCTTTCTGCAGTGAGTGAGAACCCACTTCTCAGGCAAATTCTTGTCCCATTCTACCCACCCCTTGTCGACCTGAGACACAATCTGTCTTGCCTAGCCCTCGGTGAAGTGCAACGGAGAACCTATCTGGACCCCACGAAGAGAGGGTCCTAATCTGGCAGGTGTGGGTGGGGAAAATGATACAAATTCGCTCCAGCAAGGGGCTGAGACAGGCACAGCAGGTACATTTCGATCTGGGTGTGATGACGGCCTGCCTAGGTATAGTCTAGGCCAGGCGAGGTGTCAAGGGGCTGTGGGGACCCGGTCCTTCCCCAGCCTCCCCATCCCGCAGCTCGGGCGCCTCAGACAGCCGGCCCAGCGATCTCGACGCCTGGCGGGTGCTGCTGCCCTCACAGCCGCGCACGGAGAGGGTGGCGCGCCTAGTGCTGCACGAGAACGCTTCGAGGGACGACGCAGCTGACCTGGCGCTGCTCCGGCTGCGTGCGCCTGTGAACCTGAGCGCGGCCCTGCGGCCTGTGTGCCTGGCCCACCCTGAGCATTACTTCCTGCCGGGTAGCCGCTGCCGCCTGGCTCGCTGGGGTCGTGGAGGTGCGCGGGGTCCTGGTGGCGCAGGGTGGGGCGGGGAGCCACTGGGTCGCAGCGCGGACTCGCAGCTTTCGCTCCTAACCTTGCAGAACCAGCGCCTGGCCCCAGCGCGCAGCTGGAAGCCGAGCTTTTGAGCAGCTGGTGGTGTCACTGCCTATATGACCGGCAGGGGGCGCCAGTGCCGCTGGCCGGAGACCCGCCGCTTGTGCTCTGCCCCGCCTACCAGGAGGAGGAGGAGGAGACGGGCCGCTGTTGGGTGAGAATGGGGGCTGGGGCGGGGCCTGAGGCGCTGGGAAGTGGGGGAGTACTTGGGCCAGGACCAGCGGGCGGGGTGTGGCCTGGCCCTGAGGACTATGAGGGCGGGCTAAGCAGGTTGAAGAATCCTGGAGTAGGGTCTGACCTCATATATATGTGGCCGGTGGGACGTTATGTCTGTGTACAAAAAATCTGCAGTCCAAGAAAGGCCAGGCTCAGGCCTGTGACACACACACATTCTCCTGCTGTAGAATGACTCCGGTTGGAGCCTGGTGTGCCGGGAAAAGGGGACCTGGTTCCTGGCTGGAATCAGAGGCTTCTCTGATAGCTGTCTCCGTCCTCGAGTCTTCGTCCCACTGCAGACCCATGGCCCGTGGATCAGCCATGTGACGCGGGGAGCCTACCTGGAGGACCAGCTAGCCTGGGACTGGGGCCCCGAGGGAGAGATCACTGAGCCACAGACTTGTCCCCCACACACAGAGCATGGTGGTGAGCAGGGGCCCTTAGGGTTCAGGAGTTCCTGGGGGGCACTTGCACCTGTAGAGGGCTTCAGAGCTCCCCTGTGGCGTTCCTACTGAGATAGCTATCTCCTGTCCCCAGCCTGTGGCCTGCGCCCAGAGGCTGCTCCAACTGGAGTGCTATGGCCCTGGCTGGCAGAGGTACATGTGGCTGGTGACCGAGTCTGCACTGGGATCCTACTGGCCCCAGGCTGGGTCCTGGCAGCCACCCACTGTGTCCTCAGGTGGGTCTCACTCATCTCCTAGGCAAGAGGCTGATGGGAAAAATTGGGAGGTGATCAGAAGGACTCTTACAATAGAGGCATGTTCTCCTTTGAGGTTCCTACAGCACAAGAAAACTGATGTGAGATGCTCTTGTTGGTTCAGTTTGGGGTTTTTTGTTTGAGGTGTTTAGAGACAGGAAGATTTGAAAGGAGGAATAATGAAGGAGTTAGTGGCATGACCCCTAGAGACCCATTCTACCCTTGCCCTGGGCAGGGACAGGCTTTCCTAGCAACAGAAGGTGATACTGGTCCTTGTTCCTACAGGCCAGGCTCTGCAACAGTGCCTTACATTGAAGTCTATTTGGGCAGGGCAGGAGCCAGCCCCATCCCACAGGGCCACCAGGTGTCCCGGTTGGTCATCAGCATCCGCCTGCCCCGACACCTGGGACTCGGGCCCCCTCTGGCCCTCCTGGAGCTGAGCTCCCCGGTGGAGCCCTCTCCATCTGCCCTCCCCATCTGCCTCCACCCAGGGGGTGTCCCCCCAGGGGCCAGCTGCTGGGTACTTGGCTGGAAAGACCCTCAGGACCGAGGTGAGAGCCCTGAGCCCTGGGAATGAGGAACAACTGGGTACCAGCACCTTAGACAACTCTCTTCCCTCTCTCTAGTCCCTGTAGCTGCTCCTGTCTCCATCTTGACACCACGACTCTGTCATTGCCTGTATCAGGGCATTCTGCCCCCTGGGACCCTCTGTGTCCTCTATGCAGAGGGCCAAGAGGACAGGTGTGAGGTACAGGCACTTGGGTATGGGTTTCCTGGTCCAGGGAAGGGAGGAGCAATCCTGGACCCTACAGAGACCAGGGCTGAAAACCCTGGGGTTGGGCTCCTAGTGGAAAGAAGCAGTACTTTTTGGCTGGGCCTTGGAGACCAGAGCTCAGGCTGCCTCTGTAGGAGACAGCAATGTTTTGAGGAGGCAGGTGCAGGACACCAGAAGGAAGAGTAACACTCATTTGCTGTCACTGCAACTCCGCAGGTGACCTCAGCACCGCCCCTCCTGTGCCAGACTGAGGAAGGCTCCTGGGTCCTCATGGGCCTGGCTGTCCGAGGGAGCCGGGAGCTGTTTGCAGCCATTGGCCCAGAAGAGGCCTGGATCTCTCAGACAGTGGGGGAGGCCCACTTCCTGCCCCCTAGTGGCTTACCCTCCTGGCTCCCTGAAGGCAGTAACCTGTGCCCCCCAGACCTGGCAGGGGCCTCAGGCTCCCCTGGAGCTGCTGCTCTGTTCCTGCTGCTACTGACTCCCCTGACCCAAGGCTGGTGAGCCTGCTTCCAAGAGCCACATCTTCCCTGCCACCCCTGCTGCTGCAGCGGCCAGCAGGACAGGAATGTGGCTACACCAGCTGGCCACAGGCTTGTGGGGCAGCCTACCCACCTGAACCTCCAATGACTGGGCCTCAGTGCTGGCTATCTTGGGCTCAGGAATCCTTGAGGGTGGGAGGTGGAGCAAACAATAAAGGCATAAACACAGACATGTGACCTTGTGGCATCACTGGGGGCAGGCTAAGGGGCTAAGAACTCTAAGCTAAAAGGAAGCCCAAGAAGTAGGGCCCCTCCCTGTAGGGTCACTGTGAGTCAAGCCTTGGGCTCCCAGGAAATGTGTCCTGGCTAATGTGGCAGCTCTGTTCTCTCATTCCTGCCCTAGGGCGGAGAGGTAAGGGGCCAGCTGGCTCTGTGTCATCTGCCCAGTGGACTTGGTGTCCTCACACCTGCGGAATACTTCAACCCTAGCTCACACTCTGCTGCCCCTCCCACTAGAGCAGGAAGAACTTGGGGTGAGAGCTAGCCCCCAAATACATATCCCATGAATGCTTCCCCAAAGTTCACCCCCAGAGTCCTCAGGATGCATAAGGCCCCTCACACCCTTTCAGTGGCTGCCACTTGTACACCTCACCCACTACCTCCAAGATTTGAGTGCTCTCCCTGTTTAGCCCACTGCCTCCCCCACCACTGACCTGTGCACCACCCTGCATTAACATACCAAGGCATGGTGCTGTCTCCTTGTAACCACAAAGTGCCCCTGACTAGTGGGAAACACCAATACCCTGGCTAAGGACAGGGAAAGGGTCATAGAATTGGTGAGGTTTGAACACAGGAAAAGGGCAAATGGGGCCCCGAACAAGGGCAGAAGACAGCCACTGTGAGTGGCCATGGCCAAGGAACTGCTTCTGGGTTGAGCAGGCGGTCAGTAAGGAAGCAGCCAGGAGGGAAATGAGATTACACTGGGGCAAGGAGAAGGGCAGAGGTTCTTGAAGGGCCGGCCTTATCCTTAGCTGCTGTTTACACATAGAATATTCCCAGATCCTCCACAGGGAAGTACATCCATATGCAGGCAGCCACCAGTGTGTGCCACCCCCACAGACACAGGGCCTGCTCACTCTCTACCAAAACCCACCCACAATTCCCAGAGTCTTGTCCCCTCCTCCCATTTTAGACCCCTTCTTGAGCCAACCCCTTTCACTGGCCCACTCTAGGATTCCCTGACCTCCAGTCTGGGCTTGAAGTCCTGCCTCAGAGGCCCAGATTCCTGGTCTTCTGGAAAGAGAGACGGGAGCAAGGGTCTGTTTTCCCTCAAGCTTAAACCCAGTACATGTTCCAAGCGCCACAGATCCACACTTGCAGAGCATACATCAGACCCTCACCAAGTGGAAAGTCCTCTCCCTCCACCCAAGGTTATTCCCATCTCTGCCTTAACACTTCATAATCCCTTTAAAGTGCATGCCTGTGATCCCAGCACTCTTGGACACTGAGACAGGAGGATGGCAAGTTAGCCCAGCCCAGACAACTCAGTGACTTAGCCATACCTGTCTCAAAATAAAAGATTTAAAAAGAGCCAGAGATGTAGCTCAGTGTGAATGAAAGCCGTGGGTTCAGTCCCTGGTACCACAAAAACTGTCTCAGTTCTTGAGGCACTTCCTAGAGGGCGTCTCCAGCTTCTAGGCACATGCACCAGAGTTCTCCCTCTTGTCCATCATGATTCCTAGTTTGAAATAATTCTTTTTTTTTTTTTTTGGTACCGGGGATTGAACTCACAACCTTGTACTTGCCAGTCAGGCGCTTATACCACTGAGCTAAATCCCCAGCCCTTGAAATAATTCTATAATTGACTGTGATTTTTTTTTCTTTATGTTTTGACACAGGCTTTCACTATGTAGTCGAGAGTGCCCTTGAACTCACTATGTAGTCCAGGCTGGCCTCAGACTCAAGTCAGTCCTCTTATTTCAACCTCCCAAGTGTTGGAATTGCAGGTATGCACTACCACACTAGCTGCTGTGATTTTGTGACTCAAATCTGTCATCCCTACTCAAGGAAGTCAGGGATGGAATCTACTCCATACCTCAGCCTTGCAATACAGCAGGCACTCAGTAAATACTGGGCACTGCCAGACATGCTCAGCATCTGTGTTGGAAGCTGCAGGCTTCACAGAAAGGCCAGGAATGGCACTGGCCTAGGCAGGCCCCAGTGTCCTGGGCTCAGCTATCTGGCATAAGGAGGGAGGGAGAGAAGGAAGAGCAGCGGCCCCAAGACAACAAAGGCCAAGCCAGCCCCTGGCAGGCATAACTGGTCTGGGAGACCTGAAATACCTGGAGACAGCTGGTCGGCCACCCGGGATTTCCAGACTGCCTAGGGCAGCTGCTCTCGGCTAGCCAGCCTCCGCCCCATTTCCCCCAGAACCTGAAAGGACTCCGGACTCTGGAAGGTAGGAAAGGCTGAAGAGCTGAGCCAGGAGGGTGGGGCAGAGGGAGGAGCAGACAGGTGAGCGCCCTTCTCAGAGCGGCCTCCACTCTTCCTGGGAACACAGCTGGCCACACTGGTAGCTGCAGAAGCTCGTCGTCTCCCACAGTGGACCCTCTTACCTCAGAAACCAGCCTTGGACACCTGTTCTACCTTACTGGCAGCAATTCTGGGATTCCTTACCTCTGAGCAACACCTGGATCCTGCCTTCAAAACCAGGCCTAGGACAAATCCTTCCCTTTTGTGCCTGGTCTCCCCCTGTGGCTGTTGTCCTGGGCCATGGCCCACAGGCGGGGCCTGGGGCCTGGGCAGCTGCAAGCTGTGGCCATTTTATTCTTCCTTGGACTAATCCGGTTGGGAGTAGGTGAGTATCTATGAACAGGGTGAGAAATTTGGGGAAGGGTCACACACTAGAAGGTGCAGACATAATCCTCCAGGGCACATCCTTACCGTGAGTATAAGGGCAGGAGGATTGCAAGTTTGAGGCCAACTTAGACCACTGAGGAGACCCTATCTCAAAATAAAAAAGGGCTAGAGGTGTAGGTAGCTCAACTTTCTCTGGGTTCAATCCCCAGTACCAGGAAAAAAAGTTCTGGTCTCCCTAGCACTCAGCTTCCTTCTCTTTGGGCACTGCCCCTCCTCTATGATGCGCGCGCGCGCGTGGGTGTGTGCGTGCGTGTGCTTCCTACATCCCAAAGTGCAGCGCCTAGGGTCACTTTGAGAGAAATAAGCTCAGAGTTTCTCCCTTAGAGGCACACACACGGGCTCTGGGTCACCATTTACAGGCCACATTCCTCACCTTCCCAAGTCCCCTCTCTTCAACTCTAATATGCGGTTGATTTTGTCTATCTCCTGGGGCAGTAGTGAGGATTCTAGAAGGTAAAGGAAGTGAAAGCCCCTGCTGGAACACTCACTAAACAGTAGCTATTGTCCCGAATGTGAGGAATGGAGGAGGAGTCAGGGCAGCAGGCCTCCACGCCCCACTGTGGCCTCGAGGGGGCAGGGTGGGGGCTGTCCAGGAAATTGATCCTTCACATCATGGCAGCCCTATGCTGTGCATCTGCTCATCCACAACCACTGCTTTATCCTGTGGAGGGAGCTGGGGACATGAGAATGTTCTGGGTGAACACCCCAGTTGATATGGTTGAAACACAGTTATAGACACAAGAACAGCCATGAGCCTGGGCAATGTCAGAGAAAATGGGGTCCTAGGCACCCAGAGGCCATGCCTGGCTAAGACAGCAGGGCCACCACAGGCTTCAGGGGGCTGTTCTCTTAACATTCTCCACAGCCAAACTGCGTCAGCACCAGCCCTCCTGCCCAGTGACTGGGCTCTAATCCTCCATGCACACAGCAAAGGGCCAGAGATGAACAAATACACAATATTTGACTGGAAGTACATAAAAGGGTAGCTGGAATAGGTGGACCCGTGAGGAGTCTGGAATGTCTTATAGTCAGTGTGGAGCCATGGAAGTGCTTATCAAGGGAACTGGATGTAAGGCAGGAAGGAGGCTGTAATGAGACTTAGGTAATGAGTAGTGGACAGCAAGGGGCAGAGATGTCCATGCTCAGTAAGCCAGGAATGGGGGCAAAGGGCAGGCTGTGAACCCACTTCCTTGGCTTTAAATCCAGTCTCCTGGGATTTGTCAAGATGGCAGGACTAAGGCACTGGTTGGAGAGGGAGCCCTGAAGGATCTGACCCTTTTCCCTTCCTCCCTGGGCAGCTCCCTGCGGTGTAGTCTTCCAAGCCCGCATCACAGGAGGCAGCGATTCAACGCCTGGGCAATGGCCCTGGCAGGTCAGCATCACTTACAATGGTGACCACGTGTGTGGTGGGTCTCTTGTGTCTGACGAGTGGGTGCTGTCAGCTGCACACTGTTTTCCCAGGTACAAGCTGGGTAGGGAGCGGGAAGGGAGTAAGCTGGAGGTCAAAGTTCATAGATAAATCCCAAATCAGAGGTTGGGGGTTTGGGCTTGGTTTTAAGAGATTAGCAAAATAAAATCGAGGGTGGTAGCACACATCTGCAATGCTAGAACTCAGAGGCCGAGGCAGAAGGATCCCAAATTCCAGCCTAGCCGTGGGCAACTTAAGAGACTTAGTAAGACCCTGACTCAGAACAAAAATAAAAAAACACAGCTGGAGATGTAGCTCAGTGCAAAGGCCCTGGTTCAATCACAATACCACACACGCGCGCACACACACGCACACACACGCACACACACACACAAAGATTAAGTCTGAAAGGACTACTGAGAAATAGTAAAGGTGAAGGTTTAGAAGGGACATCACAGGATAAAACTAAGCCTTGAGCCCAGCCAGGAATGGTGGTACACATCTGTTATCCCAGCACCGGGAGGCTGAGGCAGGATTACCAAGGCTAGCTTGAATTACATAGTGAGACCATTTCAAAAAACCAAAAACAAAACAGAACTAGGCCTTAAAGATGCAGTCTGGGTTCTGTATGCCATGAGGCAGCAGGTATCAGAGAACAACAACAGGTCTCCTGAGTCCCAGCCTTTACTCCTCTGCCTGTAGTGAACACAACAAAGAAGACTATGAGGTGAGGCTGGGCGCCCACCAGCTGGACACCTTCACCAACGACACGGTCCGCAGAGTGGCTGAAATCATCGCCTACCCCACCTACCAAGCGGAGGGCTCCGAGGGGGACATTGCACTGGTCCACCTCCACAGCCCCGTCACTTTTTCCCGCTACATCAGGCCCATCTGCCTCCCTGCAGCCAATGCCTCCTTCCCCAATGGCCTCAAATGTACTGTCACTGGCTGGGGCCACGTGGCCCCCTCAGGTGAGAGGGCGCTGGAGGCTCAGTGCGATGGAGAGAAGCCTGACTCAGGGTAAGAAGCCTTTGGTAAGCATCTTTTGTCCCTACAGTGAGCCTCTCAGCCCCTAAGACATTACAGCAACTTGAAGTGCCACTGATCAGTCGTGAGACATGTAACTGCCTGTACAACATCAACTCCAATCCCGAGGAGCCCCACACCATCCAGCAGGACATGGTGTGTGCTGGCTATGTGACAGGTGGCAAGGATGCCTGCCAGGTAAATACAGGAGCTAGGACAGCTGAGCGCACAGCCTGGGGTGGAGGCTGGATGGGGCTGACCAGAGGCCTGAGTTGGGTCCTAGCTGTTGTATTTTTTCTCCTTAGGGTGACTCTGGGGGCCCACTCTCCTGTGCTGTGGAGGGTGTCTGGTACCTGACAGGCATTGTAAGCTGGGGTGATGCCTGCGGGGCCCCCAACAGGCCTGGTGTGTATACTCTGACTTCCAGTTACGCCTCCTGGATCCAACACCAAGCAGCACAACTCCAGACTCATGTAGTGCCCCAAATCCAGGAGTCCCAGCCTGACACCTACCTCTGCAATAAGTCTCTGGCCCTCAACTCGGGCCCAGGTCAGAACATGCTTCAGCCAATCCTGCTGCTGCCACTGAGCCTGACCCTGAGGCCTCTTCTGCTTTTGACACAAGCACTGAGCTGTGCACTCTGGAACTGACCCCACTTCTAGGACCAATACGTCACACCCAACGACATACCTTTTGGGCCTGGGGCCCTGCTTGGCTGCACCTTTCTCCTAGGATTCTGTGGAGAGTTAGGGCACCATCCTGATCTCTGAGCCCATTCTTCCAGATTGGGCTCTTTCAAGTGGTAACCCAGGGTTAAGAGTTTTACGGCCTGTGGTACCAGTCAGAACCACTGGCCACCTCTGCCACTGTCTGCAGCTTACTGGTTAGGCTCCTGTGGAGCTCCCAAGAGCCCTTTACTCTGAGCATGGGCCCCAGCTCCCTCCTGCTTCTACAAGACTGGGCAGCTGCCTGGCCAACTGCTGCTAAAGGGCTGGCTCCAAGCCCCTGCCCTACCTGATGAGCCCACTGCGTGGCCTTCCTGTCTTCTGGACTTGCCTGCCTTAGAGATGGAAAAAGCCTTAATCTTGCCCTATTGGCCACCAAGCCCCTCTTGATTTCTGATTCCCAGACTCCGGAGGACTGAGCCCCCACCGGAACCCAGCTGGAGGTTTAGATCAGGGGTGGGGAATAAAAGATCAAGCAGTAAAATGTTTTGAACACAACTGGCTATGTGTGAAATGAAATGAAGAATGTGAAATCTTGGTCTCTCCCTCCCACCTCTGAAGTCCTACACCACGAGCAGAATTTACTTTATTAAAAAAAAATGACAAAAGAAGTCTGTACATATTTACAGGTAGGAGCAAAGAGGCACAGGTCCAACAACAGGGGCACGGGCTGCTTACTTCTTGGAGAGCTTGACCTGCTTGTGCTTGGGGGGCGCCCACTTGAGGCAGACAGAGTCCACTGTGGGAAGAAGAGACATGAGTGGCAGACTGCACCTCTGGGCCAGGCCTGCTCACACCTGGCAGCTCCTCTCAGGGCCCCGCCTAGGTAAGAAAGGACAAAAGGGCAGCCTGAGTACTGGGGAAGGGATGGGGGCAGGGAAGTTCCAGGGATGAATAGCCTGCCCTGGGCTTCATCCTGGGAGCTGGTCTGACTGGTCTGGGATTATGTGACAGCAATAAGGCAGCCTTGGCTCCTAGCAGCCTTTAACCCCCGCCCCCAACACACACAGTTCTCTCTCTCTCTCTCTCTCTCTCTCTCTCTCTCTCTCTCACACACACACACACACACACACACACACACACACCTGTGATGGGTGGCTTCTTATACTGGGCACTTTTGAGGTGTTCCTCTACAAGCTTGGGTGTGACACAGATTACGTGCTGGCCCTTCCAATACTTGACCATGTTGAGGGACTGTAGGGTACTGATGATGTCGTTCTGGGTGATACTAGTCATCTGGCTGCAGAAAGAGATTAGAGCAGATGCTACAGATAGACCCCTTTCCAGTAAGGTCCCAAAGGTCCTTGGATGGAAAGCATGCCCTGGATGTGGTGGGAGATGGTGGACCTCACCTCAGGTCCTTGATGGACAATGTGCCCCGGAAGTCTCGCAGGATCTCCAGCAGGACCCACGACCAATAGCTGCGGTAGCTGAGTTTGCCCAGGTCAGACAGTGGCTTCTCGGGGGAGCCTACTGTGCTCTCTAGCTTGGACAGCTCGTAGCCTGGCAGTGACAGAAAGAGGACTCTGCAACCCCAACCTACCCTGGCACTCCACCCCCAAACTGTCCCTACCACCACAGCTGCCCATTTCCTAGACAGGGACTACTCACTGAAAGCTATGAGAAACTTCCCATAGCCTCGGCGCTGGTAGGGGGGCAGGGTGAGGATGCAGGCCACATTGTTTCCGTCTGGAGACTCCTTTTCCTGAAGGGTGGAGGTGCTCAGAACTGTTGGGAGGCTCAGCCCTACTCATCATACCCCTCGCCTCCCCCAGCTTGGACTCCCTGACCCAGCACCTTAGAGAAGTAGCCGACAATGTGGGCCCCTTGCCTGTCCACTTCCGTCAAGATGTAAAAGACAAAGGGCTCCACGTCAAAGTATAATGTCTTGTGATCCAGGAAAAGCTTGGCAAGCAGACACAGGTTCTGACAATAAATCTGAGGGGTAGAGAGATGGAAATAGGGTCAGGGAGCAATATGATGACCCTCTCCAGCCTGGCCATGAGCAGTCACCCTGCTTCTCTGCAAGTGCCAGGGTCCAAACAGCAGCCAGTGTTTGGCCAGGGGGCGGGGAGACCCTTACCAGAATAGCAGTATTTAGACCTGGAAGGAGTCTGACGAGTCAATTTCTGATAGACAAGAAAGCTCCCAATCAGAGCCACTGGCACACAACAAGGTCAAGGCAGAGCTGGATCAATTATGGTTACCATTTTTGAGTTCTAAATTCAGGCAGTGTTTACATGCATAGTCTGATTTAATCTTTAGACATTATCTTGTTTCAAAATGGGAAACTGAGGCTCAGAGGAAGTAAGTGGCTTGCTAAAGTTTCCATGGCTGGTTGGGTGACAGGGCAGGGATTCAACTGGGAGCAAGTTCTGTGTTGCTCATAGTAGCCCCAGCATTGGCACAAAGCTAAGCATGAAGCCAACTGGAGGAGCCTCCAGCTTCACTGCGAAGCCTGAGCTCTGTCTGAGTGCCCAGTTGGCCACTCCTCACTATACCTCACCAGTCCCCCAGCAGCACAGCCAGAGCCCTCAAGTCAGCATCTGAAAGGACAATAGGGCCTTTCAGCTGGCTTCATAGCATAAACTAAGGGGATCACAGGGTTGGGAAACCTCTTCCCATCTGCTCTTTCATTTGACCTAGTAACTGTGTGAGCCCAGCACTGCTAGTCCTATTGACCTAGGAGGAAAGGGAAGCTCCTAGGGCAGAATTGTCTGCCTTGGATCTTGCTGCTGGCAAAGAGTAGAGGTAGAAAGGCCCCCACATCTCTAATAGGAGCCTGTTTATGCTCAGGGAGGCAGAGCAGCAGGAAATAGCTGGTTCTGTGTGGGTACCCTCAAGCACATGATTACCTGAACCCCAACAGGTCACCAATAATAGTAAAGGCTGTGTTTACTAAGCACCTGCTAGGTGTCAGACACTATAGTACATAGTTAACATCCGTAGTCTCATTTATTCCACCACCAAAACCATTAGGTAACTAATTATGACTCTTGGTTTATAGATGAGGAAACAGGAACAAAACAAGGTCAAACAGCTTGTCTGAAATCAAACAGGAAATGGCAGAACAATTTGAAGGCAAAACTCCTTATCTTAACTTATATTGCCCTTCCAACTGCAACCAATATTCTTGGTGAGCCCCTCCTTGCTCCACCAAAGTCATTCAGCCAGGAACGAGGAATTCAGCCAACACTAGCCCTAGAGTTCTTGGACAGAAAGCTCACACAAGGAAATTCCCTCCCAGGCAAAAACAATACCCTTGTGCAAGAGAGAAAGAGCTGTCAAAGAGCAGCTTCAGGCAAGAAAATCTCTGTTCTAGGTTCCAGATCTATTCCAACCTGATTGACCCTCATCAGAAGTGAAACTCTCAGGGACTAAAAGGACACCTAGCCCAAGGCTGGCTCCTCAGGGCTGTGTTCACTATGCAGCAACCAAGGGCCCTGTGCCAGGCCTCTATCTTCTGGTGGTAGTGAGGACCATTCAAGAGGCATCCAGAGAGCCTCCCTAGAGAGCCACCACCACCCCCAACAGCCCCAGGGCTGCCAACTCACCTTATGGTCTTTGCCATCTACCTCATACACAGAGATGTTGCTCTTTCGATAGATCTCCTTCCCTGGGGGCTGCCGCCACTGACACTGGCCCTGAGGGTGGGGATGAGAGAACAGAGGCTTGAGACCCTAAGTTCTCCGCTCAGCACTTCCCATCCTAGGCTGTGTGGCTTGGAACAAGTCTCTGCCTCTCTGTTTTCACGTGTGTAGACCCTCCACTCAGTGCTTTACCTATATCAAGTAATCTTGCTTGGTTTCTTCACCTATTTCCTAACCAAGTTACAGAAAGGTTAGTAACTTCCTCAAGCATCATGCAAATACCTGAGTTTAAGCCTATGTTGGCCTGGTTCTAAAGGACATTCATCCATGACACTGGTTTTCCTAAACCATATGGATTCACCTCAGATCCCACACTTTGGGAAAACACCCACTGTGCTACTGATGAGTACCTTTTGCGTGGTAAACAACCCTTCCCACCTGTTCACACCGTAAGTCCCAATACTCAGAGGCTATGCTTGTGTCCTCCTTTGCACACTGAGGAGCCCAGCACTGGGCTGGTCTTATTAATCATGCAGTAAAGTGTGAAGAACTCAAAAGATTATGTCTCCATTCCATATAAGAGAAAACTGCTGGGCATCGATGTGTGTGCCTGTAATCCTAGCACTCTGAGAGGCTGAGGCAGGAGGATCCAAAGTCTGAGCACAGCCTGAGTAATGTAGAGACTTAGCAATCCCAGCACTCAGGAGGCTGAGGCAGGAAGATTGTCTCGAGCCTAAAGCCAGTCTGTACCACACAGAGAGATCCTGACTCAAATAAAACCCAAATTAATTAATTAAATAATTAAACAATTAATTAATTAATAGGAAACTGAGGCCTAGAAAGAGCCAGTAAGTTAGCCAAGGTCCTCCAACAGCATTAGCAGAGCCAGGAATCTAGACCGCCTTATCCTTGGGCTCTTTGCTTTATTGACTCCTCTGAAGCTGTCTGTCTTTCCTGGGCTATGTGTGCAGTGCTCAGCTGTCCTTGGCCGCCATGCCCACCCTCCACCCTGCCCAGCCAGCCTCTCACCAAGTGGAAGCGATAGCTCTTCTCATACTTCATGTACTTGAGGCAGTACTCGCACAGCCAGAGCTTGGGCTGCTTCCCATAGTCTTCAGGGAATGGCGAGAAGTACCAGGCATCAATTTCATAGTTTCCGATGTGGATCTTGTCCACATATTTCACCTTGGTGATCTACCGAAAAGGTGGGAGTAGGAGCACTGCACAACCAGCAGGAGCAAGGCAGGAAGAGGAGGAACTCCCTAGTCAGAACCCCAGTGCTGCTTACCGCCTCATGTTCCTTCTCCAAGGCTGCTGTGGTGGGGTCCATCTCCGCATACGTCTGGGCAGTTAGAGAAGTGGTCAGTGATGAACAGAACAGGTGGTCATGCTGTCCCTCCCCTGGCCCAGAACCCACACCACCTCCCTAATGTATCATCCCATAAATGACAGTAATAAACAAATAGCTCATTTGTTTTACTTTATTCTGAAGCTCCCTGGTCCAAGCTCCTCTCCTGTCTGCCCACCTCCTCATACATCTCACACAACCCTGAAGGCCAAGGTTCAACCTTCTGCTAGTTGAACAGGGGTGCTTAAGATGCCTGTTCAGATCTTGGGATGGAAAGGGTTTCAGTTGTATGGGGCTAATACAGTTTTGAAGCTGCTGAGAGTCAGATGAAGTAATGGATCTCACCTCCCAAGTCCAGAGGAAGAACTACTGCCAACGAGGCCCACCGTGCTTGGACCTCTTTCCTGAGCATACCTAAGCAGTGCCTATCCACAGGACTGCTCCCAGGGGTGCTGCCCACAACATCAGATGCTTTCATCTGTGAACACTCCTCTTCTCAGGTTCCCCTCTCACTGAAAATGTCAGCCTCAGTTCCAGCAGCCCAAGACCAGAAACAGGGCCAGCTCTAAAGACGCAACCCACTTTTTCAACTTGGCCTCCATTTGCAGCCAAGTCCTGGTAGAGTTGAAGTCAACTCTACCATCTTGACATCTCTAGAATCAGTCTCTTTCTATCCCACTCTAAATAGTCACTGCCACTATCTCCAACCTGGACAACTGATTAGTCCGCCTTGGATTCCTGCTCTTCTCTGAGTGACCTCAAATCTACAGCCACCAACACCCCTTTTCCCAGCCTTCATGCTTGCGCACATGCTCTTGCCTCTCATTGTGCTGCCAAAATGCTCACTCAACCTGCACAGACATGAGTCAGGAGTCCGTGATAGAGCAGGACTTCATGAGTGATCATGTGTAATTGTTTTTATTGTGCTCTTTCCTGTGCTTCAAAGTTCGCCATCTCTCTCATCTCTACCAGGAACCCTGCCTCGATACTTCCTATCTAGAAAACACCTCCTTCCCAAGTCAGGAGTGGTAAATACCAGATGTCTCCAGCTGGCCACCTCATTCCCCTATTTTACAAGTCCTCAGCAAAGTCTAAAAGTCATGTCACACAGCACCCTGTTCTTTAGCCAAACTCTGCTGCTGGAACCAAGCATAGCCTGACAACTGAGACCAAAGAACACTTATGGCCTATACCAGATTAGATGTGCTCGCAGTTAAGAAAGTCAGCTTTCACCCAGGACGCCCCTACATAAAGCACTTTATATGCTATATGGCTTCAAGTAGTACCTTGACAAACTTGAGAGGTGTTTTTGTTTGTAGTACTGGGGACTGAACCCAGGACTTTTGCATGCCTAGCTTTTTTTTTTTTTTTCGGTCTTTTTTTGAGACAGGGTCTTGTTATGCAGTTCAGGCTGGCCTTGAGCTCACACTGTAACCCAGGCTGGTCTCAAACTCAGTGATCCTCCTGCCTCAGTCTCCAGAGTACTGAGACTACAGGCATGTGCCACCACACACCACTTAGCCATTTTTGTTGGTTTGCTGAGACAAGGTCTCACTAAGCAGCTAAATTGCCCAGGTTGGGCTAGAACTTTTGATCTTTCTGCCTCAGCCTCCCAGAGTGCTAGGACTCAGGAATGTACCACCACGCCCTGCTGATAAAACATTCTTTAATTTTACAAAGCAGTAAACAAGCAGGGGAACATGAGGTCACTTGCCCTTGGGGACTAGCCACCTGCCATTTAGTCCGGTGTCAAGCACTCCATAGACGTTATTTCACATAGCCCTCACAAGGAGTCTTGGAAACAAAAGTGTTCATTATCAAAAGAACAAAAGAGGAAATTGAGTCACAGAGAAGCACATTCATTCGCTCATGGGACTAGATCTCTCAGCAGAGTTGGACACAAGCTCCTGGTCTATCCAATTTGAGCCTAAACACTGTAAAGATGAAGAAAAGATTTTCCTTCTTATGTCTCTAAAACATTTCCCAACTGTCTCAAAACACAATCCTCTTCTTCAAATGCATTAAAGAACTACAAAAACACTACTTTTCTTAAATGCTACCATTTATTTAGAATTAAACATTAAGCAGGCTATGAATTAACTTTGCTAATTGTTAATTCATTTTTTGTTTCAGTACTGAAGATTGAACCCAGGCCCTTGTGCATGCTATAGGTGCTCTAATATCAAGTCACATGTCCATTTTTTTTTTCACCTCCAGTTCCTTTTTTTCCCTTCTTTTTTGTGTTTTTGAGACAGGGTCTAAGATGCCCAGGCTGGCTTTGAGCTTGCAACTGTCCCACCTCAGCCTCCTGATTAGGTTACAGGTGTGCAGCAATGCTCTATTACTCACTCTTAATTTTTTGTACTACTGGAAATGTTACCCAGAACCTTCACAGTAGGCTACAACCCCAGCTCACTCACTCGCTCCATTATTTATATATATATATATATATATATATATATATATATATATATATATTTTTTTTTTTTTTTTTTTTTTTTTTTTGGTATCAGGGATTGAACTCACAACTGCACGCTTGCAAGGCAGGCACTTATGCCACTGAGCTAAATCCTCAGCCCCTGTGTATTTTATTTTGAAAGAGTCTCAGTAAGTGTCCAGGTTGAGATTATAGGCATGCACCAGCACCCCCAGTTATTAACTACTGTCACCATTGCTTGGCCCAGTACCCAGCAGATTATCAGTTTAGAGGTATATCTTCATTCAATGCAAACTAGTTGGGGAACAGGACTTTAGATTTCTGCTGTCCAATATAGTAACCACTAGTCACATGTAGCTATTTAAATTAAATCTTTACAAATTTAACTCTACCAGGCCTGATGGCCCACACCTGCAGTCCCAGCACCCAAGAGGCTATGACAGGAGGATCATTCCAAGTGGAGGACAGCCTGGGCTACACAGTGAGTTCAAGGCCAGTCTGAACTACACAGTGAGAGCCTGTCTCAAAAACACAAAACCATATACATCTATCTATCTATCTAATATATACATATATATTATATTAAACTTTAAAAGAATTTTAATAACACTAGGTATATTTCAAGTGTTCCACAGCCACCCATGAATATGATGTCTTTATTGGATAGCACAGCTATAGAACATTTCCATTATAACAGGAACTTCAGTTGAACAGTGCTACCTTAGACCTGGAGGGATCTTTCTAATGTAGCGTATTTTATGTTGTCATTTTTTAAAAAAAAATCATATCCATAATATAGTTGTCACAATATAGTTGGCACTAAAACCCAGTTTACATGTTTTTGCATATACATCCACATTTGTATGTGAAATAAGTTTGTCAGCACAATACTTACCCTTAGTAAAGTGTAATGCACTCTGATGTTTTCTTTTCTTTTTTTTTTTTTTTTTAAATACTGGGAATCAAACTCAAGATCTTGTGCTTGCCAGGTAGACACTATGCTGCTGAGCTAAATCCCCAGTCATGACGTTTTCTCTTAACCAATTTCCTTTTCATATTTTCAAAACTTAAATGTTGGCCACACCCACTGGCTTGATTTTGCAACCTAATAGCCTGTGTCCCACAACTGGAAAACAGCACTGTAAAGCACTATATGCTCAGGTGGGTGAAACTTACCACATGGAGCTAGTGCCTTCAGAGCTTGCTAAATCCTGTTTTAATTTGTACTCTTCACTTGATAAATGAAGAAACTAAGGTTCAAGAATGAAGGAAAGGAACCCTCTGGGGGCAATCAAACTTGGTAGAAAGAACAAAGTAAGATGCACTGTGTACATGGACCAATGTCCCAAAATGAATGTAATCCTATGTCCTGCAAATTCTATGTACTGTATTTTAATAGTACAGTTAAAAACAACAGCAGCAGCAAAGAGCCTGGGTTGTTTTTTACTGTTTGTTTTCAGCATACTGGGGACTGAACCTAGGACTTTCACAATGAAGTACAATCCCAGCTTTTTATTTATTTATTTTTGAGAGAGGGTCTCACATATAGTTCAGGTTAGCCTCAAACTCACAGCAATCCTGCCTCAGTCTCCTGAGGACTGGGATTACAGGCATGCCTACCACACCCAGCAAGAATATGAGTTTTGGGATGCGTTTCTGGGATGTGTCAAAATCATGGTTAAACTGGGGATGTTGGTGCACACCTGTAATCCCAGCCCTCAGGATGCTGAAGCAGGATTGCCTTGAGTTTAAGGCCACCCTGGGCCACACAGTGAGACCCTGTCTCAAATAAAAACAAAAACACTGGGGCTGGGGATTTAGCTCAGTGGCTTAAGCACCTGCCTGGCAAGTGTGAGGTTGTGAGTTCAATCCCAGGTACCAAAAAAACCAAAACCAACAACAACAAAAACATCAAAATCATAGTTAACTGCTCAGATTCTGAAGGAGGACAATCCAGTTGGCAGATCTAATACTGACTGGATTCCTAAACCTATGTTTTTTCTATAAACTTGGTAACAACATTTACCTCACAGGGTTGGTGTGAAACATTAGTGAGATCATGCACTAAAACATTTGGCCTAATACTCTGGCTCACAGACCAATAATGTTTGGGATAATTATTCTAATTTCAGCTTACCTTTTTACTAGCTGTGTGACCATGGGCATATTACTCAACCTCTCTGAATCTGCTCCCTCATCCACAAAAGAGTAATTTTCCTTGTGGTATTGCATTGTTAGGGAGGATTTGATGAACTTATACATGTATAGTACGGTACTTGGCAATACCCAGGTTCTAGTATTATTCATTCTCTTCCTTCTCTTTGTACTTCAAGTCATTTTGTCTAATATGATACAGCCATTAAGAATCAAAAGAGGTTTTTTGAGCAAAAGTTCCAGTCCCTGACGTGCCATTTCCTTACTGTGAGACTGTGAGTCCCTGATGTGCCATTTCCTTATTGTGAGATAGCAAACCCTTTCCCTCTTTGAGCTTCAGTTTTCTGACCTACAAAGAATAAAGGAGAGCGTAAAGTCCCCATCACACTATAAGAAGTTAATGGGCTGGGGATTTAGCTTAGCATCATAAGCGCCTGCCTTGCAGGCGGTTGTGAGTTCGACCCCCGGTACTGACAAAAATAAATAAATAAACCCATCTCATTAAAAAAAGAAAAAAAAAGTTAAAAAATAGGACCTGCTATGGTTTTGGCACCAGGCCCAAGAGGCCTAAGGGAGGTGGCAGAGGTGTCTGGGCCCAAGGGAAGGGGAGGGACTCGGACCTTCTGGACATGGTTGATTTCATCATGCTTGCGCTTTTGGTTGCGAGTAATCTTGCGTTCAGGCTGCTCAGCCAGCTCACTCAGGTACTTTTCTGAGTTCTTCTGCACAGCGTCTTTCACCGTCTTAGTCAGTGCCAGCCGGTTCTTATCTACCCATTCGTCCAGTCGCCTGTTAACTGTTAGGATGGGCCATGAGGGTACTGCCCTGCCTCCCCCCACCCACCCAGGCTCAAGGCCCCAGAGCACTCACAGCCCACATAGTGTACATAGAATTCCTCTCGGCCCTCCTGGTCATTCACTCGAGACTGGATTACTTCTGCAGAATCTGTAAAGGAAAAAGACTAGGATCATCAGGAAGGTGGGTTAGAATAAGAAGAAACTGATGTACTGAGGTATAGTTTTCAGCAGTGTCCAGATTTATCTGCCCACATCCAGCACTGCTACAACCTTGAAAGATGGGCCGACTTGGGGTTATTACTCCTATTTGACAGATGTGAAAAAACATAATGTTTACCCAGAGTCACAGATTTGAAAATTGAGAACTAATACTTAACTGAGTTTTAAATCAAACTCCAAATTCATACTCATTTCATTACACACTCAAGTCATTTATTTGGAGGACATGAAGGCTAAGATTGAAACAGTCTGAATTTATATATTTCTTGCTATATTTATATATTTTCTAGCTAGATGTAACTGAGCAAGTTATTTTGACTTTTTGAGCCTCAGTTTCTTCATCAGGGTAATAATTCCCACCTCGAGGCTGAGTTAATGTCTTCAAAATTTTTACTCCAGTGTGGAACAGCTAGCAGACTATCTGATGCACGAATAAGGTAATCACTACCTGTCAGATGCTGTGCTGTGTTGTTGCTGGATACTGAGGACACAATAGTGAATCACAGAGATCTTGCCCTCCAAAAGTTCCCAGTTTAACAGAGGAAGACTCAGAAAATGACAACACAATGCCACATGTACCATGGGTGAAGTATGAAACAAATGTTGCAGGATTATACAGAAGGGAACAACTCATTTTGCCTGAGGGGGTCAAAAATGGCATCATAAAGGATGAAGTTAAAACGATGAGAAGGAGCTATACAAGACATTCCAAGCAGAAGACACAATGGCAAAAGGTATTCAGAATACACAGCATGTTCTGATCTAGCAATGGCTTTGTGAGGTGGCTAGGGTTAAACCGGATGGGTTACAGAAATTAATGCCATTGATATGAGTTTATTTTGAAGATGAGGAAAGGCAACGGAATGTAAGAAGAGAGCACACTTGTGTTTGCGTTGTCATGTCCTCTTTGATGGTTCCGTAGGAAACAACAGAAAAGAAAGGCACAGAGACAACAGACCCGTGAGTAAGCAGGATTAGCAAAAAAGGGAATGAAGCCTAACACCACGCCAGTAAGTGCAATGGGAGAGCTGTACACCAAAAGTTTGATGATCGCCTTGCTGGTGGCTTTGCAGGTGGTGCCCATTATAGCGCAAAAGCGACAGCCTTACGTCACAGGACTAGTTTCTTGGGGCCCGCAACTCCGCCTTTCCTCAAGTCCCCGCCTCCCCCCATCCCCACGACTCCCAACTCCTTGCTCTCAGCCCTCCAGGGAACCAGTTCTCAGGGCCCACCCATAGGCCCGCCCCTAAACACTGGGCCCCGCCCTCACGCCAGGTGCTGTCCGGCCGCCGGCAGAGGTACGTTTCTCCGATCTCCACCGTAACTTCTGGCTCGCCGCGTGCTGGGGTCGGAGGAGAGACGCGGCCCGGGGATGGGGCGGTTCCCTCGACCGCCGCATTTTCCCCAGGGCCGGGCTCACCCTCTCCCACGATCCCCGAAGTCGCTGCTGCAACTGCCGCAGCTGCCCCCTGTGCCGCCATTGTCGTGGCGGAAGTGACGCTAGAGTCTAGCGCCGAGCGGCTCTTTTACCTCCGGGTCAGCCGTGTGGGGGGCGGGGGCTCAGGCTTGTTGGTGGGGCTGTGAAGTAGGAGTTTCTAGGTCTTGGAGGCCCGCTCGGTGGCGCTGCTGCTTCCGGGAGGTGAGCGTAGAGATGGCTTGAGTTCATTTTTTTGATGTGGCATTACGGTGCTCCCTTAGGGCGGTGAAGACACTTTCTTAATGTGATGATATATTTCAAAAACTTTAAAGGTCTGGTGCTGTGGAAGCCAAGATGTGTCAGTTTTCAGGGCCGCTGTCTTCTAACAGGCTGAATCAGAGCGTCTCCCTGGTTGTCTGGCACAGGATTGAGTCTTGAATTAGCAAACCCTCCCCTCCTCACTGCTTTACCCACTGCGCCTGCTTAATACCTATTTGTAAATTGAAAAAAACTGCGTCCTTTGTTCAGGGTTGGAAAAAGATACGGTTGGGGCTGGAAAATAACAGGTGTGTCCAGGAGTAGCCAATAAATCATCCTCAGAATTTTTTTTTTTTTTTCTTTTTGAGACAGGGTCTCTCTATGCAGTTCGGGCAGGCCTTGCCGCTCACTTTGTAACCCAGGCTGGTCTTGAACTCGCAACGATCCTCCTGCCTCAGCCTCCCGAGTGCTGGGATTACAGGAGTGAGGCACCACACCCGGCTCCTCAGAATGTTAAAAAAAAAAAAAAGTAACAGTGACAAATGATTATTTATTTATTTAGTTTTTTTGAGACAGGGTCTTCCTATGCAGTTCGAGCTGGCCCTGAACTCACTTTGTAGCCCAGGCTGGTCTCAAAACTTGCAACAGTCCTCCTGCCTCAGCCTCCTGAGTGCTGGGATTACAGGCATGTGCCACGATGCCTGGCTAATGATCATTCACTTTTGTGTCCAACTGATTTTCACCTCTCAGGGACATGGCTTCAGAATAACCTTTTCAGGTTAAAATTTTTTTGTTGTTTTGTTTTGCTTTGGTTTTGGTACCAGAAATCAAACTCAGGCGCTTGCCATGCAGGTGCTTTGCCACTGAGCTATATCCCTACCCCTTAAAGTTGTTTAACAGTGGCCGGTGATGCAGTGCAGTTTGCCAAGTGCTAGGATTACAAGCAAGAGCCACTAACTCTGACAGAATAAAGACTTTTTTAAAGAAAGGATGGGGCTGTGGCTACAATAAAGAGCATTTTAGCAATGAGTGAGGTTTAGTTCTGTCAGCTGGGAAAGGTGGACAAATGTGTAAACTGCTGAGAATCATCAGAGTTTACATATATTATATGGGCAGTATACAACTATATAAATCCTATGAGAAAGGTAAACCATCTTATTTGTATGTAAATGGAGCACTGAGACCAGATCTCAAGCCCGCTCTAATTCCACATTACCCTTACCTTTCACAATAATCGGGTGTTCTTAAGATTTATAGAACTGAGAAAAAAGAAAAGATTTATAGGACTGGCAAACATCTCTTGACTAGGCATTAGGATTAAATATGCATTATTTGTCACAAACCACCTGTGAGGAAGTGTACATCACTTTGTAGCCCAGGCTGGCCTCGAATTTGAACTTTCAGTGATCCTCATGCCTCAGTCTTCAGCCACCCATTTCTTATATTGACTGCTCCTAAATAAGCTTCCTTGTAAAATGGATTTTCAGGGACAAGAATCACTGTCATCTTCCAATCAGCTAGCTGGTAATAAAGTTCCTTTTCAGTAGGGTGTAGTGGTACATCGAAGGATGGTGGGAAGTGAGATACGAAGCTCACAGGTTCTAGTCTAGATTCAGCAACATAGTGATTTAGGGAGACCCTGTCTCTAAAAAAGGGTTGGAGAGGCCAGGCACACACCTGTAATCCCAGCACTTGGGAGGCCAAAGCAGGACTGCCACAAATTCAAGGCCAGTCTAAACTACACAGTGAGACCCTGTCCCAAATAACCAACAATAAAAAAAAGCAAGGCTGAGGGGAGGGTGGGGCTGGTGATATACTAGGCAGAGTAGGTACTTAAACATTTCCCTTAGCCATTCTCAGAAGTTATTTGATTTGTAATTTGGCTGTTGGGTTTCAAAACAAAACAATTCTAAGAGGGATGGAATGCTCAGGACCTGAAGATGGGTTCAGAGATTACAGGTCAGGAAATAACCTGACTCAGGTTATCTGTGGGAAGTGGCAGTGGGAGGAGCTGGTAATCTCCATTTTGGGAAATGGCTTTGGGGGTGGGGAATGAATGCTAGATACTGTAGCATAAGAAAATGAAGAAATAAAAGGAAATCTGTAAATCTTCAGAAATTTTACTTTACTCATTTGGGGTTCTTCTGCCTCACTTTGTACTTTGACATCTTCAATTACAGATGATGTCCTTTCTAGTTAAGGATTAGCCTAGGCCTTATAAATCTCTGATCAAGGTCACTGCATCAGCCGCCTCACTGTGCTGTCACCCATCCAATGGCCACCAGTAGTCCTAATGTGTAAATCTGACTGGTCCTCCTAGAACTATGTAGGGCTGCAGCCAGGTCCTTTTTGTTGTTTCTGTGTGCCTAGATTACTTACCTTTAATGTTCTTCCAATGGCCTCTGAGGCATAATTGACTAGCTCTGGACTTTTGGGGGCGTTTTTTGGGCAGTGCTGGGTATTGAACTCACTTCTCAAATGGCTAAGCAAGCACTCTACCACTCAGCCACACCCTTGTCCTGCCTCCAGACTTTTACCAAGGAGATCATCATTCTTGTTTGGCTTTTCTTTCCTGCTTCCCATACTGCCATCTGGAAGCACTTTCTTTACCATCATTTATAAGTTCTCCTTTCAGAGTTGGTTTCTAGGCAACCCAACCTGAAACATGCCTTCCTAGCTTAAAACCAATCTGTGGATCCCTGCTACCTTAGAATAACACCCTGCTTACCTTTCCATCTGCACCTCTTTGTACTGCATCCAGCATGATTTCAGAATAACGAAGCATCATGGCTTCCCATCAACCGTCATTTGCCATCCAGAAATAATCTGTCTCCCCTCAATCCCCAAATCCATAACCTTGAAGGACAAGAGACTGTGTAGTGTCTCTCCAATCCCACCAGGTAGGTCCTCAGGGCTTTGTCCCTGACAAGGTGGATAGGGTGTTTCCTACTAAGATGTTACCTGGAGTTCTCATAAGAAGTTCTGCCTCAAACCGGGCGTGGTGGTGCACACTTGCAATTCCAGCATTCAGGAGGCTGAGGCAGGAGGATTTTTGCAAGTGAGAGACCAACCTGAGCTACAAAGTAAGCTCAAGGCCAGCCTGAACTGCCTAACGAGATTCTATATCAAAAAAAAAAAAAAAGAAGTTCTACCTCAAATCTAATTCTAAGCCCATCTGCTTATCTGGAGTCCTTTCCTTTTCTGGAGTTCCCTTCCCTCTAGGGCCTGCCTTTGGGCACTCAAGTCTCTGTTGGGCCTGTCAGGGCACAACCATGTATGTTCCTTGTCTTGGCAGTTGGCAAGCAGTATTTTTTACCTGTCTCAAGCTCAGGAATCAGGTGGCTCAGGAGGTTACCTAGTCTAGTGACCTTCGTCTCTAAAACCTACAGTTGCCAGGAAGGGAAGACTCAGAAATAGAGCCGGAAGCTGGGCCTTCAATGCTGTCTAGGACTCAGAAAAGTCCATTAAATTATATGAATAAAAGATCATTGCATAAACTGCCAAAGTCACCTCCCTTCCTGCCAAATAAAACAGGCAAGACTTGAAGCCAATTCTGTTCCTGTCCAGTCAGTCAGTCAGTCAGAGATTATGACATGAACCACTTAAATAAACCCAAGGACACAGGAAACCTGAAAAGGCAGAAATAAAAGTTCCCCTAACCTCCCCACAGACAGGGCCCAAGAGGGCATTGAAAATGTGAACTTTAATAACAAACAGCAGGTCAAATAGGGGTTCCCCAGGAACAAGAATGACAGAGCTGGTGCTGGAGTCCCAGAAATCCCACTTCCTCCCCTCCATGTCCTGGAGGAACAGTGGGCCCTACTAAGGAGGAGTGGCACCCAGCTCCATGTAAGTCCATTTGGCTGGGGCCTGAAGACCCAAGATGCAGCAGTGTGTGGATCACAGTGCCACCACGCCCAACCCAGAAGGTCCTGGCAGGGTATGTGGGTCAGTGTGGTGGGCCAGCAAGCAGACCAGAGGTCAGATCCGGAAGCTCTCCTCCCGGCCATCGATGTGGCGGAGCCGCAGGTAGACATCTGTGCCAATGCCCTGCATGGACTGCAGCTGTAGGGAGCCACCAAGGTACTCTGCGTAGGCCCTCGACGTGGGCAACCCGAAGCCAAAGCTGAGGGCAGACGGGCAGACAGGACAGGAAGCTTCAGAGGCTTGAGTCTCCTGCATTCACCCCCACCCCCAGCCTGGCCAGGCGGGGCCTCACCCATGCATGGGTCCTGAGTGGCTGCCACTGTGCATGTCCAGATGGCCAAAGAGGGGGCTGATGCGGGGGTCCTGGGTGCTGGCCTCCGCCGTAGTGAAGTGGTAATCCATGACCCGCTCCAAGTTTGTGTGAGCAATTCCTCCACCCCGGTCTGAAATCCTGGCAGGATGTTGACAACATGGGCTTGGCTTAGGCTTATCAGGTCTTACTACCTCCCAAGCAGACAGTGTTAGTCTGACTTCCATACAAAGGCAGAGTGTAGCCCATCTTGCCACTGGGCCTTGTGTTTAAGCTGCCTTTCTCTATCCCTACCTCTGCTAGGGCCACTGACTGCTTATACTGCTGGTGTTTACCGTCACTAGCCCAGCCTCAAAAACTCCAGGCCCCTCAGTTGCTGACAGAGGCAGGGTGCTGGGCCCACAACTGGCCCCAAACCCATTAGTATCAAGATCAGGCAATCTCAGAACCAGAGACTTTCTGGTCAGGGGCCAAGTTCCACAGTGGGGCAGTTACTGGCTCAAGATCTCACAGCAATGCAGAAACAGTGTCTAGAACTACTCCCTTCCCACCCTAGCCCAACTCCACTGCTCAGGGCAAACCTGATGATGAAATCGATATCGTTGTTGGCAATAGTGATCACCACATCTGGGACATTGTAGGGAGTGTCTAGGTGACTCTCCATTGTGGCTCTATGCAAAAGGAAAGACAGTAGGTGGTAGCATCTTGGTTTCTGTCTGTCCCCATCCACCATATCCAGCCTGCCCACCTCATGGCATTCTTGAGCAGCTCAGGTAGAATATAGTCCAGTGGCATAGGGATGAAGGGGAAGCGGGCAGCCACATGTCCGTTGATGCGGACGCGGGGGGCATTGCCGTACTTGTGTTCACACAGGCGTCTATAGATTGGAGAAAAGTTCAGACTGGTACCCTTAGAGCAGCAGTTTTTTTCCCCTTAGGTACATCTGGCAGAGTATGAAGATATTTTTTCTTGTCAATCTAGGGGTCATTACTGGGATCAAGTGAGTAAGAGTTGTGAGTCTTACAGAAACATTTTAACTTACACACTTCAAAGCACAATCTGGCTTAAGATGTTAATAGTGCTAGCCAGGCAAGAGGACAAATGTCTATAATCCCAGTGGTTCAGGAGGCTAAGGCAGGATCCCAAGTTGAAGGCCAACCTTAAACTTGTCTCAAAAAGACAACTGCTGGGGATGTCACTCAGTGGGAAGGTCATTAGTTCCATCCTCAGTACCACACACACGCACATGCACAATAGTGCCATGGATAAGAAACCCCACCCTACTCCATGTCCCAGGCAAGGACTCAGACCTAAACCTTCCTTGTCCTAAGATCCATCCCTTAGCCTCACCTGGCAAAGTCCACCCACTTTTCAATAATCTTCTTTGGTGACAGACGAGTACAGATGATACCAACAAAGTCAGGCTGGCAGGAGAAAAAATGTCAGGACTAGCAAGCCCTCTGCCCCGATTCTGGCTGCCAAATGCTTGCAACTCCTAGAATGCCAAAGCAGCCTCTCCTCCAGACCCTTGGCCCAGGTCCCCAAACCATGAAGACCCCTGCCTCAGTTTTCTCTCCCAGAGCTCCACCTTGTCCTCATGCAGTGCCAGATGATGAATGGCCAACATGCGCATCCCAAGTCTTGAAGTCAGCGTCTTGTCCAGGAAGTAGCGGACAAGTTTTTCATCCTGTAGAGTGGGGGCTCAGTAACCCTGTGCCCTGTCCAGCCCCCCTACTTCAGGCCCCTACTTTACTTCCCTGACCTCTATGTGCTTGCGGCTCTCACGCAGGCCCTCAGCTAAGAGAGTTACCACATCCTTGTGGTCATCTAGCAGCTGTCGCACCAGCTGACAATACTGGGCTTCATCCGCCTGGTCCTTGATCTGCAAGTCACAGAGTAATGAGCACAGGTGGTCCAACCCTGACCTCTCAGCCCCTCACCCTGTTTGGCCCAACCTCACCAGAGGGAAGTCTGTCAGCTTCTGGAAGGCACGGATGTACAGCTCATGCTGCAAGGAAGAAGTACAAGATTTCACAAGGCTGCCAGGAGCACTGGGTAGGGAACAGCTACCCAGGCCTACCTGTGGGGATTACCACCCAACCCACTTTTACATGGTTGAAACCCCCACCTTTTAACCTCTATGAATATGTAACCTTGGCCTCCAAAGGTTTGAGGCTGAGTCCCATATAGCCTGACCCCTTTTAGCAGCTACTCTCTGCCATTCTGGGCCCCAGGCTCTCCATGTGCCCCTTAGGCTTTGTGCACACGGATTTAAGGTCCTCTCTATCTCTACCTTACCACATGCAGGATGGTGGGATTGCAACCAATGATGAAGGGAAGGCTGCGGAAGTCCTTAATGCGGTGAGCGATCCTTACTGGCAGCTCTTGCTGCAGATACCGGCCACTTTTCTGTGAGACACAGAGGGAAGGCAGGGCCAGGGCCTGAGTGGCTGGCCAGAGCTCCAGGAGCCCTGGGAAAAGAGGGAACAAGAATCTTACCAGAAGGTGGCTGCCGTCTTGAGAGCGGCCGGAATAAAGCATCATGGTTGGAGTGAGGCGGACTGAAGGCTGAAGGGGTAGACAGACCTTGAGGACTTGACCTCCAGTACCCACCCACCCGCATCAGTTCCACCTACTCCCTGGACACCCACTCCAGCTGACCCCTCAGCAGCGCACCTTCTCCGCAGCCACGTCGATGGCTGACTGATTGTAAAAGGAGGTTACGGTCTTGGAGCGCTCCCGCGCCATCTCCACATGGTGGGTATCGGTGGCAGAGGTTGAGCGGGCCCTCAGCAAGAGTGCTGGTCCCAGGAGAGGCCGCAGCGAAGGCCGGCCTCGAGGGCCGCTCCCCAGCACCGACGCCAGTATCATAGCCCCGCTGCTTCGTCGGCCTGGGCTGCCACCGGAGTTGAGGACCCCAAAACACCGCAGAATGCAGGCGGTCAGGGGCTCTTCCCAGACTTCAGGGGCGCGGGTCCGTAAAGGCTGCCGACAGGATCAGCCCCGGAACAGCACCTCCCATCTGCCAGGGCAGGGGAACGCGGACTTGTTAGGATCCATACCCAGACGACCCGCGCCCTTCTGCATTTGGGCTCCAGGACCCATCTTCAGACCTGGGCAGTGTCTGCTCAGCTTTTCAGCTACCTCCCCAAACAGACCTTCAGAGCCTGAACAAGCCTGCCGGTCGGCTCAGCCTGGGGCTCTACCTGGTGGCCCTGGGAAGGGATCCCCACGCCCGCCCTCCTGCAGAGTTCGCCCGGCCCCCGCGGGGCCCAATCGCCCTCGCTCAGGGGGCGGGGCTGCCCCTCCGGTGCCCGGCCCGGCGATCGAGTAATGCAGAAGTGCACGGGTGGAGGGCGCCGCAAGGAAACTGCAGACGGAGAGCGCCCGTCTGGGCCCCCCAGTGGCGGGGCGCTCGGTCCGACCTGGATCCTCCCCACAAGGCGAAACCAGACCTCCGCCAAGGCTCACTCCCACAGAGTGTCGCAAGCTGCGCACCCAAACAGGACCTCGGCCCGCAGGTCTGCCGGGTTACCTCGAGGCCGGGACCGGGGCCTGGGACCGAGCGGAACCACCCAGTTGACCG